>JACEFZ010014244.1:740000-762500 GCA_014155875.1 Cepaea nemoralis
ACATGTTGGAAGATATCAACATTGATGGGAAAGATTTAAGAATAATAACGAATATTTACTGGAACCAAGTAGCAGCAATTGAAACAGAAAATAAAGAGGGAAGTTAAGAACAGATAAAGCTAGGAGTACGACAGGATTGTCTTGTCACCAGATCTCTTCTTCCTATATAGCGAAGTAATAATGAGAGAGATCAAAGAGACGTCAGGAATACTAATCGGAGGTTACAATATAAAAAATAATAATAATAATAATATACGCTATGCAATGCAGATGACACAGTAGCCTAGACATATTTACACAGATACCAGTTTACCTACATCGGCAGAACAGAGGGGCAGTTTAATAACAGGGTGGTCGAACATACACAAAACTGGACTCGTGCAATCTACTGATTGCGTCTTCACGATGTGAAATCATATGTTGGTAACATCAATCAATCAATCAATCAATCAATCATGTGCCTTGCCGGTAAGCTTGGGCGGTTATGACTCGCCATTTCACTCGATCACCAGAGTCGTGGATCAGCTCAGTGTTCCTGTCTCATCCATGCCACGTGGCCAAGCCATCCAGGTATTTTCCTCTCGGTCTTCCTTTTGGTCTGTTCTCTTCGATCTTGCCAGTTGTCACTAAGTTCTCCAATCCATTTCTTCTCATAACATGTCACAAAAATTTAGACTGTCTACGTCTAATTTCTCTAATCAATTTACGATGTTCATTTGTCTCCTGTAGTACTTGGTCATTGGTTTTTCTGTCTGTCCATGGTATTCTTTGCATTTTCCACAGAAACCACATTTCTACAGCCATCAGATGTTTTTTCAGCTTGACTGCACATTGTCCAAGTTTCACATCCATACAAAAGAACAGGCTCTATGTATCCCCTCAACACTCTTTTTTCTCGTTTCAATTGTCATCTTTTTATTGGTCAGAATGTTTTTCATCTTGCTAAAGGCTACTTTCGCCATGGCGATTCTTGTTCTAATCTCTTCAAGGCATCTCCCATCAGATGTTATGAATGTTTCGAGATAATTGTACCGATTCATTTGTTGAAGAATATTCCCATTTACTTGTATATTACATTGTGGTACTTCGTTCTTTCTAGTGACGACCATAACCTGTGTCTTCTTACAATTTAATTCCAACCCCAGCTGCTCACTGTGTACAACAATAGCGTCTACTAATTGTTGCAGACCCTGTGCATTGTCTGCAATCAATACTGTATCATCTGCATATCTAATGTTATTGATGTTTCGTCCTCCAATGCTGATTCAATTTATATCTTCTACATTTCTGAAAATATTTTCACTGTAAAGGGAAAACAGATCTGAATACATTACACATCCCTGCCTAACACCTCTCTTAATAGGTTGATAGTGTCCCACTTCATTATCAATCCTTATGGCAGCTTGTTGTTTCCAATATATGTTTTTTATAAGTCTAATGTCTTTCCCATCAATTTGTAGATCCGCAAGCATATCCACCATGCTGACATGTCTAACGCTATCAAAAGCCTTTGTATAGTCAATAAAGCAAAGGTGTATATCCTTGTTTACTTCTATAGCACGTTCAATAATTGTTCGCAGCATATACACAGCATTTACTGTACCATTGCATTTACTGTACCCTTGCCTCTACAAACCCATATTGTTCTTCCCCTATTTCAGGTTGTGTTTTCTTCCTAAGTCTTTGCATGATAATTCGTAGCAAAATCTGTGTGATGTGACTCATTATACTAATTGTTCTATGTTGATCACATTCCAAGGTTCCTGATTCCTTTGGGATTCAATTAATACTGAGTTACATAATTCAGAATGTATATCTCCAGTATCATATAATGTGTTCAGCAGTCTGGTGACTTGCTCTAGTCCAAATTCTTCCAAAGCTTTAATCATTTCTGTTGTGATGTTATCTGCACCGGGGGCCTTGCCAGCTTTCATATGCTTAAGAACATTTTTGAACATCCATCTTCAAAATTCATCATTACATCTAATATCATACTGTTCCTCTCTGTTATCATTACAAAGGTTTTTCACATATTCTGTCCATACATGTAGAATATGATCTTTTATTATTATGATTTTGCCATCTTTAGTTTTTAGACAGCCTGTTGATGTATTTGTTGTTTTATTAGTAAGTTCCTGAATTATTTTGTGCACTAATTTGTTATTTTGACTGTTGTGTTGTTTTTAAATTTCTAAGCACTTTCCCTCAAGCCATGCTTCTTTTGCCTCCTTACATAATATTCTGACTTGTCTGTGAATTTCTTCATTTTTGTCAGAATTATTTTTGTTGAGTCTTCTTGTTTCCATTAGATGTAAAATTTCTTCAGTCATCCATTTCTTACGACTCACCTTCTTTAATTTTGGAATAGTTGTTTCTGCAGCCAAACTGATTGAATTATTCAACATTTTCCATTGATCATCCACATTCTGGAATAATATCTCTAGATCAGACAATATATCAAATCTGTTCTGTACTTCTATGTTGAATTTGTTTTGTATTTCCTTGTCATTACTCAATATACACAAATCATATTTAGTGTTTCCTGTTATATACTTGACTTTCTTCAATTTTACCCTCAGTGTTCCTGTAAGTAGTCTGTGGTCACTATAACAATCAGCACCGGGAACAGTTTTTGCTATTGTTAGCGCATTTCTAAATCTTCTGCTAATTAGAATTTAGTCAATCTGGTTTCTGATCCTGCTATCTGGACTCCTCCTTGTCCATAATCTTCTAGGGTGTTGCTTAAACCAGGTGTTTCCTACAATCATTTCCTGTTCTTTTGCCCACTCTACGAGTCTGTATCCTCTTTCATTTCTCTCTCCTAAACCATAGTTTCCTACTGTGTATCTATCACCTTGATTTCCTACTTTTGCATTGAAGTCCCCTATTATGATGTTTATTTCTGAATTTTTACATTTCTTTAAGGCAGACTCTATGTCATTATAAAATTCCTCTACACGATCTTCACTGAATTCTCCTGTTGGGGCATACACTTGAATAACATTTATGCTACAAGGTCTGCCGCTCATTTTAACTAGTAGAACTCTGTCCGACACGGCCCAATATCCTTGAACAGATTTTGATGTTTTCCGGTCCAAAATAATTGCCACTCCCCTTTGTCGATCTTCACCTCCAGAATAAAAAATCTTAAAATCTTCATCTGTCTTGATGTCTGCTCCTGTCCATCTCGTTTCGCACATCCCTAAATTATTATTTTTTTCTCTTTCCATTTCTTGTTTTATATTCTCTAATTTTTCGTCGTCGTTTAACGCCCTAACGTTCCATGTTGCTAATTTTAATGTCTCTGTCCTTGTATTGCGATAATCAGTCTTTAGGCGAATCATAATGTACTAGGCACTTTTAAAGAGGTAGTTTGCCGGTGCTTTCCTCTATGGCAGTAACCGTACTGTTCGGGTGACCACAGCCATTGACTCTTGAAAGAGCTCCTTTGCCTGCGTCGGGAAACTTGAGACCATAACCAACCAATATTTGTCGGCTGCCCTGACAATTTCATCCACCACCTGCCTTCCGTGGCTTCTTTTGAACACTTCCAATAAATGAATACGAAATAACACCACATAATCCACAGGAAAACACTTAACAGCATCTCCCCGAAGAATAGACGAGTCACGTCGTCGCCATTTTGTATCGGATAACATTGGTAACATAAAGCAGCAACTATACTGACAACAAACTGGGAACTTTAACACAGATTAAAGAAGATGTTAATCGGTGGTGTATTATCACCTGGGATATTCAGTTTATACAATGAAAAACCTATAAGGCCTGTACCAGGGATATCAGTTGGAGGGTATAATTCAAACAATCTGTGTTATGCTGGTGACATAGTGTCAGAATCTCCATCGCCTGGAAAGGACGGACAAGCACGACGATGAACCCGATGGGCAGCTACTACGCAGTTGATGCCCAGTGGTCAGCGTGACGCACGAAGCACACGGGGACTAGAAGCCAAGGGCTAACGAGAAACATCGGGGTTAGCTCAGACTGATTCAGGACTTCGAGACAGGACGGACATGAGAGAAAGTGTTGCGTGTATTCGTGTATTATTCTATGCTCGATGTGAGAAAGCCTATATGTTTGGTAGATTCAGTTTGGCGACTGTTTCACTCCTGTTAGAGAACACGAGCCACTGTTAGTATAAAGTAAGATCCTGACAGGGAGTGAACGTGGGGATCTCGTCCGGCTTTGAACAAATCATACTTGTAAGCTAGGGATTGAACATGGAGATCTCGTCCGTTGAGAAATGAGCGAAATATGTGACAGTTAGGGAGTGCTCACAAGTGTTAAAGAGAATTGTGAACGAACGGCGATTGTAAGATAGAGTGTGCGCAGTTTGAACGTGAGAAAAAATTAAAAGACATATATACATTGTTGATATGATATGTGATGGCTTTGAAAATGAATTGTTACACGAATGAAAGCATGAGCGAGCAAGAGCAACAGTAGTCATTAATTTGAAGTTGTACTAAATTTCCATTAATCTGATAACTGACGACTAGACGACAATACATTCATACTTGACTGCATACAAACCTATAAACACTCAGTTGACAACGCATACACCACAGAGTCAAACATATACTAATATTTCTCTCTCGCAAGTAAACAGGTTTGTCAGCTATAATTGTAGAAGTACTAAATTGATCTTCCCGGCTGTAAAAAACCAAGCATCCCTTCTCTGGTGCAGTTACCAAAAGACTTCCAAAGCTTCGAACCCCATCGGCACTTAAGTAATTTTTTTCTTTATATACTTTTGTAGGGGATCAGGCCTTATCTGCATTTTTTTCCCACTATTGTATACTGGGCATGTACTATATTTGATTGCATATTTTAATTATTTTTGTACAAGACCATTGTAAGAAAATTTGTAAAAGAACCACGGCTACATTGCACGAATTTATTGAGTCTGGCCTAAAATTAGGTCTAACCGGAGACGAGTTGTCTAAATGGAGTGGGACAAAATATGCAGAACATGTCCAATTAGAAGAAAAAGCTAAAGAAAGGGAGGAAAGAGCTGCTGAAAGGGAACTTTAAAAAAGCTGAGTTAGATGCTAAGAATAAACAAGCAGAAACAGACGCTGAACTAAGAAAAGCGGAAATCAGCGCACAAAGTAAAAGAGAAGAACTGGAAATGCAGTTTAAACTTAAGCAATCGAAACTTCTAACGACAGAGAATCTAGAAAACTAGAAATAAAAAAGAAAGAAAACCAATATAAGAAGTTTCAAGGAATCGTTAAAAAGTTCACTACTGGGGACTGTGTTTCAGCATTTACTCAAAATTTTGAAAATTTTGAAACAATCATGGAGCACTACCAAGTACCACTTACAGATTGGAACATAATTTATATGAGAAGTCTATCTGGGGAACCATTAAAAGTCATAGAAGCCATCCCTACGGAGTTAAGAAAAGACTATCACTACATGAAAGCCAAAATCATGGCACATTTTCTATTACATAAGGCAGGTTATAGGGAACAGTTTGCTAAATTATCTCCAAAAGGAACACAAACGTTTTCTGATTATACGTCGCAAGTGCAAGACGTTTTCAGTAAATGGTTATCTTCAGCGAAAATTGACAACAATTTTGAATGTTTGAAAGATCTAATATTTAGAGATAAGATCATATCGTCGCTGCCACCACCTATTTCACGGTTTTTACAAAAGTGTGAATGTGAGACTGTCCAGCAGATGGAAAAACGTGGATCGGCTTATTTTACAGCCAATAAAGACTGTTTTGTAAATATTCTCAAAGATACAGAATTTGTAGCAGCCGCTGCAAATGATAAATCGAAACCAACCAGTTACAACAAACCAAACCTATTTAGACAATTCAACAACTACCATTGTAAATACTGCAACTATAATCACAGTGAAAGTGAAATGTGTGATAAACAACCAGGATATCTTACATATTTACAAAATCACATTGATAAGCAAGAGAGAGAACGAAAAAACTATATACGATTGACTAAATGTTTTCTTTGCAAAGCGTACGGCCATTGGCGTCAGACTTGTAAGGGAAGGCAAATTACATGGAAAGCCAATGCTGCAATGTTCGATAGTTAATTCTCTGAAGAAGAGCAAGAAGAAAATCAACATCCAGCTAATGCAGCCGAAACTATTGATGTATTCCAACTAGAGAAATGCACAACCTGCAACCGCTTCCAAGAAGATGGTGTTTTAACATGCGGCCATTCTATACCAATAGCAAATGAGAAGCCAATCTAGTAATATATTCTAAAGGGAAGCTAAACATCCATCAGGGCTATGTCAACGGCAAAGTAGCCAGTGTTTTGAGAGATAGTGGCAGTACCCTTATTGGATTAAGGAAAGACTTTGTACATCCTGCAGATTACGCAGGCAAATATGTAACATGTAGAACTTTTTCAGGAAATATTGAAAAATATCCACTTGCATGGGCATACATTCAAACACCTTTTTTGACAGGCAAGGTGAAACGCGCTGCATTATTTAATCCATGTTGCGATGCAATTATTGGGAATCTGCCTGAAGTTAATGATATGCCACATGACCTTGTAACATCTAGGTTTGAAAATATTTTATAAAATAACGCAGTAACAAGATCAGCTGCAGAATTAAAATCTCAGAAAAACCAAACTGAGACATTAGAACTACTAAACTCAATTATAACACCTCTCAAAGACATGAGAGAAAACTTTGTTAAGGCACAAAAATCCGATTTATCATTGCAGAAGTATTTTAAACTCGTACGCCAAAAGCCAAAGTTAACAAAGAATGCTAGCTGGCACTTCGGTTTGAAATGCGGTATCCTAACAAGATACTACACAAAAGATGCCAATACCATAGCACAAACGGTGTTAACAACTGAACACCGGAAAAAGGCACTGCAACTAGCACATGATGTACCCTTTGCAGGGCATATGGCCTATGCCAAAACACGATCACGAACACTGACACAGTTCTACTGGCCCAAATTCTGCAGTGATTTTTAATTGCCGAAAATGAAAAGCAGTTACAGGACACGATATAGAGAGAACGGCAAGAGAAAGACAAAACAAAAGGCGTTAATCGGCGGAGTAAAAAAATATAAGAAAAAAAAATATCTTCCCAATGCAACATTAAAGCAAATATAAATTGTTTTTAAAAAAAACCAATGCATTTTTTAAAATTTGTATTTTGTTAACAGCAAATGGGAGATATGTTAAAGAAGAACATGTCGAATAGCCTAAACGGAAACAGCATTTTCGATTATGAAGAATATACTATGACTCTAGTCCGACTTTCTGAAGACATATGAAGGTTGTAGCATAGGTGGGAGGTCAAACGCAATTAAAATACCACTACTTTTATCGTTTCTTTTCTTATTCAGTCAAGCGGTCTTCGGTGGAGATTTATTCTCAACAGACGAGCAATATCTCCTGTGGGCGGAATTTTGCTGGTCGCGGGACCCGCACTGAAGACAGTGCCAGGCGGGGAGTCTGACAGTAGTAGTACACGCGTATAGGTCCAGACACTTGCGATTGACATACGTACATGATCACAAAGGTCCAGACACTTGATTTGAGGCACTCAGCTGAGGGATATGGCTAAACGCCTCTAAATCAAATCCCCCAGAAGTGAGGGCTTGGCCGCTACTCACCTCCTGCTCTTGGAGGTTTGATGCTGAACCGGCAGCATCTGCAGCCTATCTTATTCCAGACGTTGTGGTTATCCTTTCCTCTGGAGATAACAAGGCAAGGCCGAGAGAGGGTTCATGCTGCATGGACAACACATGTTCTCTACATCCATGACCAGGCTTTTTGCGATGGAATTCTAGCTCTGTTCCAATCCAGATACTTTCGTCTGTAAAGGCGGCAAGGTGCCACATAGTATACAATGTATGTTCGTCAACTGACGTGAGAGAAGAGATTTTAAGGCTATTTCGAACTCATCCTGCGAATCAAGAACAATTAGCAGACGTGGAGAATTATGTGGAGACTGCAGCGAGTAGCTTCATATAGAAATGATGAGAACATCATTGATTGATCCAAATCTTTATGACGGCATCTGACAGACGATAACTGACAAAGGGAAATGGTTATTCATATCAGAAGAAGATAGTCCATATTCTTTGGCACATAATAAAAGAAAAGAAAGATGAAATAAGAGCATCGTGACAATATGAAAACTGGAGGAGAAGAAATGAAGCAGAGAAGATTAAGAAATAAGATCCTCGACTGTTGGTCATCACGGCGTGGAAAAACATCGGTATCAGAAATTACCGGGCGTGCACGAGACAGAAGGCTATGGGCAGACATAATGACCAACGCACACGGCATGGACACAAGATGTGTCGTGTCAGCCTGCTGCTGATTTCAGAATTATGAACTATTTTCTGGTTTCAGTTGAGTTTGATGCCATAGGGTGATATACAGATCAGATGCCATCTTCATACACTGGATGACCAGTATTCTCCTTGTTCAGTCATGATGAAACAGTCTAACATTGTCTATCCATGCGTATATTGGAATGAAATAATTATCTTAACAATGTACTTTTGTCTTCAACCTTTTCCTTTCGTCGTGGATTTTCATCGTGTTTAATCTCCAAAAGATCGCATGTGACGAAAAATAGTCTCGTTTTTATAATTCTCTTTTAGTTCCTAGGTATTATAAGATCGCAATTTTGTCAATTTGCATTTCTGTGACAATCGTCTCGAGTTTCTGTAAATCCAAACATAAACCGCAATAATTATTTCACTCAACTCTCTGTTCAAAGTCCACGACTCCTCACCAGATAACAATAAGTATCAAGACAACGCCGTCAGGAAGTGAAGCACATCTTCACAATATTAATTAAGGAAACAAATATAATTGTTGTATTTGCATGTCCTTAATATGACTTAGCAATCAATCCCAGCATTTTTCCAACAACATACGTTGTAGTAAATTTTAGGAAAGTGTTCCATTTCAAAATGTTATTGGTCAAACGAAGAAGTAAAAGTAAAATAACTTACATAGAGAGCGTTGTACTGGTCCTCGGTCAACAACATGTCGAGGTCTACAAGATGAACTTGGGCGGATGCGTCACCAGCCATGGCTTTATACAAGTACGTGGCGTCGGTTGATGATCTTGCAATGATTTCATCGATAGTTCGTCCAGTTGTAACATTCGGGCGAGGATGCATCTGCAGCCGTGTGTAGATTTTTTATTTATTTTTACAATGATCACAGATTAAAAATAAAAATGACAAGACTAATGAAATCAGCACATAGTGTCATCTCCGAACTGAAGGTTAGCTTATTGTCTCCAAAACCTGCTCTGCGTATTCACGGTACATTCACGTAGCCTTCTTCCATGCAATATCTTGATATCTTCCAGCCTCATGTATGGTTTCTTGTTTTACACATTTCTCTCCACGTTTTCCTCCACAACATTCTGTTTAAAACTGTGTCAGTATTTTCTTCTTCCTAATTCACGATAATCTAGGAGCTTTTCTGTGAAATTACCGTTCAAAAGACACAGGTTTCTTCTTTAGCGATTGCTTGGAGATTCGTGACTCACATCCGTATGTTGCAACAGTAAATTTGCATGTTCTCAATAGTTTACATGTGTTTGCTAATGGTGTATTATATCTTCTTAATAATGTTTCATCTCTGAATTGTTATTGTCAGTTTGCATGTGAAATTTCTGTTAAATCCTAAATGTTATTGAATATGGAGCCAAGGTTCAGAACCTTCAGTAAAGTATACCGGGGAATGAGTGGTCTCGAGGTATGGTGTCCGCCTCGAGTGCTGGGGGTCCCGGGTTCAAGCCCCCTGTGAGAGGCGGGATTTTTTCACATGGACTTCTAGTAACAAAATTTCCCCTGGTCTCTGGGTAGTGAGATTGGATACCCGTGTGTATTATTGCGCACGTAAAAAATTCCTTGGCAGTTGGAAATCGAAAAAGAGTAGCCTAACGGCGCTGCCCGGGTAAAATTTCGAGTTAAAAATCTACTTAAAATATTTCAGGATCCTCGCGGTTGCTATGGAGTTCGTGCACTGAGCTGAGAATCTCCGGACTCAAGCTTGAGTTAGGACTAGAACGGAGCACTTATGGGTTACACCCGTGTGAAGTGATGTTGATCCGTCGACTTAACTAAACTAAGTAAAGTATACTTAGTATTATATGTAGACACCTAACAACTACCAACCGCAGTTCATTAAATTATATACGTACGACTTGTAAGTAGTAACACATAAAAATGAGGCTTCCCTGCGATTAGTGAAATGAGAATCGAAAAATCTCTTTTAACACATATTAAAGGACTTATAAAGACTAATATAGATGGACTGCAAGTAAAAGATGGTCAGTTGAGACGCGTGTATTTTCCGAATGCAAAATAAGGAAAATTTATAGTGTTAGCAAAGCATCTATGTTCATGGCAGAAATGGGTGCAGTATTAAAACACTAGAAACGGTTTGTGATTCCCGAACATGAACATACTCACTATAAAAAAAGTTCATATTATATAAAATGCTGTAGTATGTAGTAGGAGGCAAATTCAAAGGAATCACGTCGCAATGTGTTTATTACTAACGCACAAAAGGTATATCAGCAGGCGTGGCAATTTTAAACAAAGCAACAGTTAGGAAGCAAGCACGCGCCTGGGCTTGTCAGATGAGGTTGCCTTGGCGAAGTCAAATGCTCATCCCACCGATTTTTTTTTTTTCGCATATCCTATTTACTGGAGATCCCTGTCAGTATTTTACCACTGTTGTTGATGTATTGGCAAGGTTACGCTCAGTGCTTTGCCATTGCTTTCTGTGCGACCGGCTCACATACTCCCGTAGGTAACCAACGCGACGCGATCCGCTACCGAATCTCGCGCAGCTGTGTTACCCATGAGAAAATACGGGATTTACGGAGAAAGTCGTTAATACCTAAGCCAGGGAGATCGACCCCACGGAGTATGGAGACTGCAAATGCAGTCGGCGAAAAAGGAGACCGTGGCAGCTCATTTAACCCTTTGATCACAGCAGTCATGACGTCTGCGTTGGTGAGGAATCGTTGTCCATTTAAAGCTTTGTTCAGGGTCCGAACAAATGAATCACAGGTCTGGACTGTAAGCTGGGTCTGGCAGAACGGACAACCATTTCCGTGATCAGGCTTCTTACACAATGCTCGCTGCTTGTGGAATAGCATTGTCAGGCAGTAGAATCACAATAGATGACAGCATGTTTACTCTGTATGGCTCAATGCAGCTTGTCTAGTGTGTCCTTGTAATACCAATAACGGAAAATAATGTAGCTGTTGCTACCTTTCGTATATGACACAAATTAGAGACATACAAAGCAGATGTTTCTAATTTTTATACGTGACACTAATAAGAGATATTCAAATTAGTTGTTACTTCCTGTTATACAAATTAGATGTTATATTATTGTCAATATGAGACATACAAATTAGGTGTTGCTACCTTTTGTGCATTACACTAATTAGAGACATATATAGCAGATGTTGCTACATTTTGTATATGACACTAATTAGAGACATATAAACTTGATGTCGCTACCTTTTGTACATGACACTAATGAGAGACATATAAAGTAGATGTTACTACCTTTCGATCGAACTGTTTGTCGCTTTATGTGGTTTAATGTGGGATAAGTATGAATATCATAATCATGATCTTCATTATGTATGCTAAGAGTTAAGTAATAATGTCATTTTGTCTGATAGAAATTAAATCATTAACATGTTGTTTGCTTACTTCTGAATCAAAATTGTCTTACGTAGGCTCATTTGCAGCGTCATTAATGTATCTGCCAAAGGTAAGTTTCAGCCCCAGTATACTCAGCACCTGGAGAAGGAATCAAATGTAGAATTATATAACTGTTCCAACACGGATTGTTTGAAAACTCTTATTTACTATCATCACCATCAGGTGTCTTGCCAACAGCGTCTTGTGATCTCCAACAGAGTGTAAGAAAACAGTAAGGTGATACAAGGTTGTAACGTATCTTTTCTCTATCTATCTCTCACTCCCCCTCTCTCTCCCTTTTCACCCTTTGAAAATAAAGTTAATTAGTTCGTCTCTGTCTCTCTCTGTCACTCTCTAACTCTCTGTGTGTCTCTCTGTGTCTCTCTCTCTCTCTTTCTGTCTGTCTCTCTCTCTCTCTCTCTCTCTCTCTCTCTCTCTCTCTCTCTCTCTCTCTCTCTCTCTCTCCCATAAACACACTTTCTCTTTCTCTCACTCCCTCATGACCCTTTGAAAATAAGATTCATTCGTCGTCGTGTCCCTCTCTCTCTCTCTCTCTCTCTCTCTCTCTCTCTCTCTCTCTCTCTCTCTCTCTCTCTCTCTCTCTCTCTCGCTCTCTCTCTCTCTCTCTCTCTTAATCTTTTCATCTTTTTTATGTCTCTTATGCTAATAGAAATGTATGATGCAATTCAGTTGAGGTGATATATCAGCTTTAGTAGTTTCTGCTGGGATCCCATCCGGACCAACAACATTCCCATCCCGCAGAAGTTTAATAGGTTTTCTAATTTCTTCTGTTCACAATTTCTTACAGTTGAATCCAGCCCTGCTTCGGTACACTGAATGTGTGGAGGGTCTGGTGATGCTTATCTCTTCAGGTTTTCGTCAAATTATTCAGTACACCTATTAATGTGATCTGTATTGTTGGTCAGTACATTCCCATTACTAATTTTGTCTGGTGGATTATATTTTCCTACTATTTTATTTTGTTTTGTTTTGTGATGCTATAAATGTCTCTAGGATTTCCTTTCGTGGCTGCTTTTTCTGCATCTCTTGCTAGACATCTAAATATGTGTTGTTGTTGTTGTTTTTTTTAAAAATCGATTCATGTTTGCTGTCGAACTTCTTTTTAGCATCTGCATTTTCCTCATGCTGGACTGGTAGCACATGGTTCCCTGCTACTTAGTGAGTGCGTGGGCGACACCGTGAGCTGTGAAATTCGCGGGGAATGCTTTTACATCTGTCCTGTACAGTGACCTGCATGTTCGAAACAATGGCTACCGGTTGTTGCTGAATTGACTGAGTTGCCTTTTCGGTTCACGAGTGCATTTTCCAGGAGACTCCCGGGAGTCGGCGCTGAAGCTGCGGAGTTCGTGCTTTATGCGAAACATTCGCGGGTCGCCCTGCGGTAAAAGACCGAGCCATGTGAGAAAACCCAGGTCAATGAGGTCTTTCTGGTGACTGCCGAGTCCATCTACGATGACGTGTGGTTTTCGTGGATTAATTTTGTGTTGGCATTCTGGCGGCAGCATTATGCACAGTGTACCTGTGCGGGCTGTTGGATTGCCGAGACCCCCTGTCTATTCCACTTTTCACATTGGACAGTGGGGGAGCATTTTGTGTGATATTCACTGGCACAGGAAAGGAGCATAATGGGGACGACTCGTTGCCGTGAAGTTGGAACCTAGACTAACTAACTAACTAACTAACTAACTAACTAACTAACTAACTAATTAACTAACTAACTAACTGACTGACTGACTGACTGATTGACTGACTGACTGACTGGCTGACTGACTGTCTGACTAACTAACTAACTAACTAACTAACTAACTAACTAACTAACTTATCTAAGTCTCTTGTTCCCCATGATCTCTTCATAACCCGTGTTATCCGATCCTATCTTGGCATTCAAATAACTCAGCAAATGCTTGATATTGCCAATTCATTATTAGCTATAGACTTTTGAAGTTTCATGTAAATCGTGTTTGCTTCTTTAGAGCCACGCTTCATTGCGGTGGGCATTAGCCTTTGTATGACCATAGACCAGAACAATTTCACCTGTGTTCACAAGATTGTTGCTATCTACGTTGTATCTTGTTTCGTAAAGTCTCAGAATTCTAATCGCATTTCATTTCTTCTGCCACTTGTTGTGTCTTTCCCAATTCATACAGAAATTCATGCATTCCAGGTGAGTGGAGTTTTCCTAGAAGAAAGGAGGTAAGTCGGCTAAGCACACTCCTTGCGGCTTTCAGCGCATCGCGTCTTATCTCATTTAAAAGATCTTACCTTCAGTTTGTTTGGCTGAGTTAATCTTCTCTCCATATATTATTATATTTGTTCCTGGTTGGTTGGAATTTGCAGCCAGAGTTTTCAGTTTTATAGACAGCCATGGTAGTCGATGACATAGACAACCACGGTAGTCGATGGCATAGACAGCCACGGTAGTCGATGACACAGACAGCCACGATAGTCGATGACATAGACAGCCACGGTAGTCAATGGCATAGACAGCCACGGTAGTCGATGACACAGACAGCCACGATAGTCAATGGCACAGACAGTCACTGTAGTCAATGGCATAGACAGCCACGTTAGTCAATGGCACAGACAGTCACTGTAGTCAATGGCATAGACAATCACGGTAGTCAATGGCACAGACAGTCACGGTATTCAATGGCATAGACAATCACGGTAGTCAATGGCACAGACAATCACGGTAGTCAATGGCATAGACAGCCACAGTAGTCAATGGCACAGACAGTCACGGTATTCAATGGCATAGACAATCACGGTAGTCAATGACATAGGCAATCACGGTAGTAATGGCACAGACAGCAACGATAGTCAATGACACAGACAGCCACGTTATCAATGTGACAGACAGCCACGGTAGTCAATGGCACAGACAGTCACTGTAGTCAATGGCATAGACAGCCACGGTAGTCAATGGCACAGACAGTCACTGTAGTCAATGGCATAGACAGCCACGGTAGTCAATGGCATAGACATCCACAGTAGTCAATGGCATAGACATCCACGGTAGTCAATGGCATAGACAGCCACGGTAGTCAATGGCATAGACAATCACGGTCGTCAATGGCATAGACAGCCACGATGGGGTAGTGGCTAGACACTCATCCGCTGGCCTGGTAGTCATGGGTTCGATCGGTATCGGCGCATATTTGGATTTGTAAAATTGACCTAGGCTCCCTGGTCGATCAACCTGGAATGAATACCAACAAGAAATATGTCGAGAAGTAAAGGCGGGGGGATGCTGATCACATCAGCCACCGGGTATCGATTGGTCCGTACAAATGTGGATCTAGCACCGTATGCCAAAATACAAATTTTTTTACTTCGGAAGCCAGCCTCATGGCAAACCACCTTGCATTGTAGGCTACTGTGTTACTATTCTTTGCTCTCCTTAAGGGCCCCGATAGCACACACGCAGGGATGTGTCTGAAAGAAGTAAACATCAAGTAAAGTAAAAGATATGTAAAACGCCTGCAGGTGTAGTAGATATACTGTAAGTGAGTATTAAAAGTTGTAGTGCAAATACAAAGTAGGTTTAGAACAAACAAAAATTGATGGCGGGAAATTGGGAAATAGGGGTGTGTTACAGTTATGACTTTAAAGTTGTTTGTATGGTAGCAGACATGCATTAATATCTAAATAAAAGAGAATACATATGGAAAACTGATATGGTAATATTTTACCCATAGATTTATATATAATCCCACGAAAGTTATGGGAAGTTTTATTACGACGATTTATCATCCCATGGCAATTTAAGTTAAGAAAAGAACTCTTTTTAAAAGCCTTGAGGCGTATTTAACACATGGTACATTTATGGAACAAATGGAGCTCCATGACTTATATAGTCAATATCACGTCGACCGTCTTTACTTTCTGTGACATTTCATGGTACCAGTTGTACATTGGGTCCACCTGGGAGCCCAGGTTAATGCTTTTCAATGCACCATGATGGGGATTGGAATCGCATGGCCACTAATCACGTAAGCAAGCATCTTAGTCACTGCGCTACCTTGGCTTTGAGGAAGTAAATCTTATATAAATGCATGCCGAATTCGGACACACTGATTGCCTACCTAAGGAGGTGCTGGATTTGAGGTATTCCTATCGACAAACGAAGAAATCGAAATCGATAACGTACAGACAGAATTTAACTGAAAGACTTGTTCACTTAATGTTAGTTCTCTTCTACCGCAGGCATAAAGGACATCCGTGGCGAAGTGGTTAAGTCGGCTGCATAGATTTCTGAAGGTTAGCGGTCCAATTTCGAACTCCATCATTCGGTTCAAGGGAGTAATTTTCTTGGAGACCGCTCGGGGTCGTCACTGGAACAATGAAATTCCTGCTTTGTGCGACCTTTTCGTCATGCCGCCCTGAGGAAAGAGACCGAGCCATATGGTATAAAACCAGGTACAATGACGTCGATCCGCTCGCCTTTAGACCCCCTGTTTATTATAGAAGTTTCGAAGAACGCACGCAATAAAACCTCAATCAAAAACTATAAGATTAAGAGAATCTTACAATTGCAGCACATAAAGCGTTGCTTATCATCATGGCGTGATTAATTTCTAAGCTGCCTTTCTTTATTTCATAAATCTTATTTGTTTAATAACTAATGTGCTGGGCTCAGACAACTTTCCGTTCACTCTGTTACACAGTAATAAACGATTTTCGACCAGCCTTCAGAAGTCGAGAGGGTCACCGAAATACATGTATCCCTGGGGAATGAGATTTTTTCTCAAGTACTTATATACTAAAGCCTTATTAAGTTGTCTTGATTTATGGATGCAAAACACTCTAGCCAGACTATTGTGTACACAAAATCTTGACACGGTGGCACCTAGCTAACATTCTAATTATATAAGAAGAATGAATATTCAAATGCGCTGCGAATTAAATACGATAAATCGAGAAAAGGATAACATTTATTGACACCATATAAGTTAAGGTTACGCAGTACTGCACGTAGCGTGCTATTGTTTATTGGTAACGGTATAGGTGATACTCACATTTTAATTAGCATTCTTATAACCTGCGTCATTACACCATTTTTCTTTAGCCGGTCTATCAGCAGGGAACTTTCCTGAAAGGAAAGGTATCATGGTACATTTTTATAATGCAATTAGAGTGTTCTGGGACATATTGTCTACTAAATTGATCGGTAATTATTATTATTTTTTTTTGCAATACGTACGGTTGCTATACATTTCTCGTTGGCATTTTATTTCTCTTTACGGATTTTTTTATTCGCTCCCTCGCTTTGAACTCATGCGTAGTTCATACACACTACTTCTAGTAGTGCTGGACTGAATTTGGCTGGTGGATTAGCTTTCCCTATTAACAATGTTTCTTGCCATCAGGCGAACCCACTCCGATTTCAGAGGTACTTGTAATTTACGTCCCAAGTCAAGGATGATAGGTCAACATTTTAGTCCAACTGTCCTGTGATAGGTTGAACCCCTTACCTCGGCATCAGCACACCGGATGTTTCAGAACATGCATTCTTATCAATTCGGCCAAGCTGACCTACGAACGTTGTATTTTATATATCATGCAAAAGCCACACATGACTGCTTGGCTATCTGTCTCATCATTTAAATCAGTAACAATCACAATGTCATTCCAGAATGTTAAATTAACAAAGTGGTGGTGATTGTGTCACATTAGCATCATCATCATCATCATCATCATCATCATCATCATCATCATCATCATCATCATCATCATCATCATCGTCATCAACATCACCAGCTTAATCTTGATAATTTCATCTCAACATCATCACCAAATGAATCGTCAGCATCATCCTTGTCATCATAATGATTATCATCATAATAAAAACAAGAATCAAACACATAATAAGCAACAACACGTTTTTCTTCTCTTCTCCTCCTCCTCCATCTGCCCTTCTCCTGCTGCTCCTCCTGCTCCTTTCATCTGTCTTCTCCTCTTATCCTCCCTCTTCTTCTCCGTCTCCTCCTTCCATTTTCTCCTCCTCCTTCCCTCCTCCTTCTACTCCTCCTTCCCTCCTCCTTCTACTCCTCCTTCTACTTCGTCTCCTTCTTCTCCTCCTCATTCTTCTCCTCCTTCTTCTCCTTCATCTTCTACTTTCTCTTCCTCTTCTTCGTCTTCGTCTGCTTCTGCATCTTCATTATTATTATTATTATTATTATATTATTATTATTATTATTTATTATCTGCTTTTGCTTATTTCTGTTCGTTGTCCTTCTCCTCTTCCTCTTCCTCGTATTTCTATTTCTCTTCTCTTTTTCTTTATCTGCTTCTTCTTCGTCTTCTTCTTCTTCCTTCTTTCTCTTCTTCCTTCTTCTTCCTCCTCTTCGTCTTGTTTTTTCTTCTTCTTCCTCCTCCTCATTCTTCGTTTTATTATTATTATTATTATTGCTTTTTTCTCTCCTTCTACTCTTCGTCTTTCTCATTTTCTTCTTCTTTATTTGCTGCTGTTTCAGCATCATCATCATCATCCTCTTCCTCCTCCATGAACTTAGCTAAATCGTTTTCTTAGCCCTAGTCCTAATTATATTACAATATATTATTGTATTGTCTTTTAATCACCGTCTTCGATAGCATTCCCCAAGTCTTTTATCCTCCAGTGAATTAGTATACAATTTTACTCAATCTTGTGCCATGATCTGTTATATTTCTAAGCCTGCTATATTATGTAAACTTGATGGCAAATATATCTTGGCAATCTCTATGCATTTTCAATAAATTACCTATTTATTATTATCATTCAATAGGATATATATCTATCTTCTACCTGGCTGAAAAATTAACAACAGGAAATACATTTGTGACTATATAAGCGTACTACTACATCTGGCGCATTGATTAATGATATCCTGTTTTCTTGACAGCGGGTCCTTAATGTGATACCAGTGTTTCCATTTCCTGTGTCACACGTCAGTTAAAATAGGCTGACAGTTTGACTGTAAAATACCGATATCACTTGCTATACGGAGGTCAAACTTAAACTGACGCATTATGCCCTTCTTAAAACTGTTGTGGCACGCACATTCCTGAAAATGTGTCTTTGTCAATTGTAAAACCGTGTAGGACATAGCTAACTGTAAGAGACTTCCTCCTAGTTTCACTGACAGCTGAGTTGAGGTCGGTTTGTGTGACAATGTAGCATCGACAGCCTACATTTGTTTCACTTGTCACTTCTACACAACTGTCTCGGATGTCGAATACTGACGAATCTCTGACGCAAGCTCGACTTCACGAACTGGGAGTGAAGAACGTCAGTGTCATCTTCGAGATAAAGAGAAGAGATATCGTAATATATTCGTAGGGGAGCATGGCCGAATGGATAAGAACGCGTATTCTTAAACATCCGGTGTTCTGGTGCCGATGTAAGTGGTTTAATCCTTACACCGGACAGTTGGACTAAAATGTTTACCTGTCGTCCTTGACTTGGGGACGTAAATTAAAAGTACCTCTGAAGTCGGTGTGGGTTCGCTTGATGGCGAGGGACACTGTTAATAGGGAAAGCTAATCCACACGCAAAATGCAGTCCAGCACTACTGGAAGTAGTTATATGGACTACGCTTGATTTCAAAGCGAGCGAGCGAGCGAAAAACAAACCTACTGCTTATGGGAACAGTGAGCAGAAATAGTTTGGGATGCCTGCTGCATCGAAGGACTGAGCACCCATGGGAATGCCCTGTGTGCAGTGACAATGTTCGACATTACATATATAACATTCCAGAGTGGAGGTGATAAATGTAGCGGATCACAGAACATGCCGAGAATGGCGAAGACATGCGTGCTTCCTGCAAAATGGCATATTTCAGTTTTTAAAAATTAAATATAGGGAGTAACCGCTGGATCTTTTCCGTAGGGCATGCTGGTGTGTTGAGAAAAGAGTAGGTGGATAAACTGCCTTGCGCTGCACCGCTGGTTGGGGTATTGGTGAACGATGAAGAAAATGAGGTTAGAGCCCTTGGAAGTCCACACTTTGCCATTTTTGTGAACAAGATACGCAGTTACGAGGGACAGTTATTAAGTAATTAATTGCCATGGGATGATAAAGCGTCCTAAGCAACTTTCCGTATCTCCCATGGGCTTAAATATCGCCGAAATATTGTCAGTGTGTTATAATATACAACATGTATGCCTCCATATTAACAACTTTTAAGTCATAACTGTGACAGACCCCCTGCTTCTCATAATTTTTATTTAGGCCAAACTTACGTTTTGTTTGGCACTGAATCTGTGAAATAACAGGTTTATAATAAAGTGCATAGAAGAGTATGGACATTGGAAAATCTTATTTTAGGACACAAATTGGTTCTTAAGCAATACTCCATGTAAGATTTCGTGATAATCGAACATTTTGCGCTTGCGCAATAGCGATTACAAAATGGCTGTCTCCCTAACAACTTGCACCGTGGGAGAACAACGAGCCGTGTTCATATTTTGTGGTCAGATGGTGTGAAAGCTCGTGACAAATACATAAAAATTATGGTTTAGTATGGAGACCGTTGTTAAAGTCAGGGAAGAGTGTATGAATGTGTAGAAGTATGTCAAAATGGATGCCAGGTCTTAGTCAGATATGACTGAGCTACCGTATGACAGTAGACGGTACTACCTGCTTTCTGCGCCGAACGTTGGGCTGCGGTTACCAAACCCGACACCCCACATTGTGCCAACGGTTTCGGGCGGAAGAGCGCAATTGGGAGGGTACAAGCCTTACCCTGGTGTGAGGAAATGCAACCTAAAGACAACATGTCATGGCAGGGCAGACCAGGCCCTAAACCTTGGTTGGCAGCTGGTCTAGGATCGAAGCTCCGACAGGCGGACAGTTAGAGCATTGCTTTGCTGATCCGGTAGCTTCTGCAGCTTGTCTTGTTCCAGATGTAGAGGTGTTACTTTTCCTCTGGAGTGAACTAGGCAGGCCGAGAGAGGGATCATGCTGCATGGGCAATACATGATCTCTATATATTGTAGCCCAGGCATTGTGCTATGGAGAGGCAAGAACTCCATCTCTGGTCTTAACTAGTCTCGGAATCAACAAAGCGAGAGGCAACTGTTACGGGTTATAAGTCCCTGTCAATTGGTGTAGACATGGGGCGCCACGCGGTGCCTCTGACGGTGGGAGACACCTACAGGTGTCACTGATCAGCTACCGCCCGCCTCAAGCTGGGCAGCCCCCGGCCAATTGGGTGCTGATCCGCCACGGCCTGCCTACTTCAATGGGTGCTTGGGGCTAGGACAAAATCTTAATCGCAGGCTGTAACACCAATGCACCAGGTACTAATAAAAAGAAAAATAGAAACCTCAAGCTACGTCTTGCAACCTGGAACGTGAGAACCATGTGTCCAGGATTTTCTACTGACTTCACCAATATTGACGATGTGAGAAAAACGGATGTGATTGATGCTGAACTGAATCGTCTTAACATTGATATTGCTGTCCTGCGGGAGACTTGCATCGCTGAGGAAGGGTCACTAAGGGAAAACAATTACACCTTTTTTTTTGAAGGGTAGAGGGCAGGCAGAAAAAAAGGTAACACGGTGTGGGCTTTGATTTGAAGAATTCGCTACTGGGAATGATTGAAATTCCAACAGGAGGTAATGAAAGACTATTATCCCTGCGCTTGGCAACCTCTTGTGGTTTTTCCACCATTATTATTGCATATGCACCGACACTGGATTCCTCTGATGATGTGAAGGATTCGTTCTATGAGGAGTTAGACTAGACTCCGTGATCAAGGCAGTTCCAACATCTGACTACATTTATATGCTCGGTGATTTTAATGCTCCTGTGGGCATTGACTCGAGTTCATGGACAGTGTGCCTTGGAAAATACAACATCGGTGAACTTTCTCCTAACTTGGTGTGGTATGTTAAATTGAAATGAGAGATACATATACCCAGGGACGCAGAGGTGTTTCCAAGGCACCAGGGCCGGGTTATATACTGGCCAAGACTTATTGACGCGTCCTCGTCGAGCGTCCTGGGCAACAGGTCCCTTCGGGGTCCTGGCTAAAGTCAGTAGGATCGCCGATTCCTCCGAAGTCGGAGAGTGTCTTCCTGTATGGCGAGGAACCACCAGTCTGCACACCAATAAGCCAGACATGGGACAACGGATACTCACGCAAACCTCAGGTCCTGTATGACATCACACTGATGTTGGACAACAGGATGCCTTCATCCGACATACAGGACTTCGCGTTGGAGCTCAAGCCAACGAACACAAGCAAACTAGCAAGCAAGCAAGCATATCCCCAAATCGTTGGTACCGACTACTAAATGAAAACCAGAAATGGCTCGTAAGACTCCCTAGTCCTGGAATAGACATACACCGTAAGATTCCACTAAGATATCAGGTACGGTTTTCTAGTAGAAGGCTAGGAGAGCACATGAAAAGCAACGCCCTCAAAGAGGATCATCTCACTCTGGTTGGACTGAAAGGGAGTAGTATCCTTGCCACACAGCTCTCCTGTTCTGTTATTAAGTGATGTATTACTGTCAAACTATTGTTTAATACATTGAAGTGAAATATAATCAAAACTATAATAGGAATGGCCAAAAATGCTTTCAACAGCATGAAACCAGCAATAACATCTAGAAAGATTAACAACGCATTAAATTGAGAATTGTCAAATGTTATGTATATTCGACACTATTGTGTGGCATGGTAGGCAGGATATTGAACAAGCGACTAGAATGTCGAACATAGGCCCTGGAGAATTGGAGATGCAGAAGAATATTTATGGA
>JACEFZ010014244.1:765000-877500 GCA_014155875.1 Cepaea nemoralis
CTCTTCGATTGTTAAATGTATCCGAAATCGGAATGTTTTGTTTGATAATGTCTTTTTTAAATTGTACCCCTTAAAGACAGCCACTGACTCACGACACAACAAGCAAACTGATTTGCTACCAACATTTATAAAACAGTACTTAGTTGTCCATTTGTCATTAAAAACACGGCATTCATCTTCAATCTTAACGTTTGTTAGTGACACTCATTAATAAAAATCGAACAGTTAGACTTTTACAAAACTTTAAAAAGGAAATGAAACAAAACCTACGTCCGGCTGTGTGTGAAAATAAAATATTCGGAAAACAAGAAGTAAACTCATAATAAATTTCAGAAAAATATATCAAGACTACTACAACAAATAAAATAATTTGAACATTGTAAATGTGAAAATAATTTATAACAGCAAAAACATTTAAATTCAATATTTTCTTGCAAAATAAATCATTTTATTCACCGAAGATATATCTGTTTTTCATAAAATCATCCTTATTAAATTTTTATATGTCGACAAATATTTCTCTATATTAAAATCGATAAATTCGCATTTTAGCATTACATTACGAAGTTCAAGGACTGTTTACAAAATTATAAAATTAGACAGAAATGTTATCAAAAATATTTTAAACAATCATAACGGAACATGAAATTCTGTAAAATTCAACAAAATAATTTGAAAATGAGGTAAAAATTGTTATTTCTAAATGCCCTCGAGGGCCGCATAATATCAGCTGTCGGGCCGCATGCGGCCAGCGGGCCGTAGTTTGCCCATGCCTGGTCAACGCTATTGCTAACCACCTTGGTTAATTCTCAGTGTTGGAGAAGTTAGTGTCAAACTACAGATGGTGATTATAGAATACTGTCATGACTATTGCATGTCACACTGTCATGTCCTAATGAATTTGACACTATCATCCACTTGCGGATGTGATACTAGCAGATGTCATACTGTCATATCCTAGTGTATGTCATACTGTTATGACCTTGTGCATGTGATACTGACATGTCCTTGTTTATATACGATACTGTCATTCACTAGTGTATATGGTACTGCCATGTCCTAATGTATGTAACACTGTCATGTCCTAGTTTATTTGATACTATCATGTCCTAGTTTATGCGATGCTAGCTTGTCATAGTCTATACAATAATATCACAAGCTAGTGCAGTGGTTCTCAACCTGTGGGGAATTTCCCCAAGGGGGGAATTTTAGGGTTTCTGGGAGGAGAGAGGGGGGGGGGGGGGTTAAGATTATTTCAAGATCGCGTTAATACAAGAACCGATTACTTGATGTTGTTTTCCCCTCCATATTTTACGTTTCTGTGCTTCACACCCTTCTGATATTCAGTTTATAACGTAAGTAGACCCGCAGATCACGTTTTATGTAGACGTCTAGACTTGTTCTAGTATGTGTTATTAAATTTATCTTCCAGTTTTATGTATACTGTGAAGAGGCGGGGAGGGGGGATTTATAGGGAGGAATTAAGAAAGGTGGGGGGGGGGTGACGTTCTGAAATTATGGTGAAGGGGTGCATGGGCCCCCAAAAAAAGTTGAGAACCACCGTACTAGTGCATGTGGTACTATCATGTCTTAGCGAATGTGATACTGCATCCGTTTGTCTACGTGGCATTGTCATACATTAGTGTATGTCATGCCGTCACTCGCAAGAGTATATGATACTGTCATAGGCTAGTGTATGTAACACTGTCATCCATTAGTGTGTATTACGCTATCATGCCCTTGTGTATGATACTGTTAAGTCCCGATGTTTTTGATAATGTCATGTCCTAGTGCGTGTGATATGCTCATGACCTAGGTATGTGATACTTTTATACCCTATTGTATGTGACACAGGCATCCGTGTATAATGATACTCACATATCCAGTGTACGTGATACTGTGTTGTCCTAGTATTTGTCATATTATGTCTTAGTATGTGTGTGTATGTGTGATACTGGCATGTCCTAGAGTAAGTTATACTGACATTTTCTAGTTTATGTAATACTGTTATGTCCTTGTTTACGTGATACTGTATGTAGTTTACAGTGTTATTATTTTTAGCTCCCCTTATGGGCATTGGTTAACGTTAGATGTAGATAGTCAGTATCTATTAATACCATATCTTGATATCATACATTGTATGACCACTTATGTTGTTGGTGCCCTCTCTCTTACTTGTACGTTCAACTTCTGCGTCCATTATATTCGGTCTAAAGGCGCAGTCTACAACTGAAAATATGCATGACCTATGTTTGACTTCCTTTCTCGCCATGCCATCTTAAGAACGTGTTTTCTTCTTCTTCTTGGTTCCTATTTTAAGGATCTGTGCCACACATGGTTATACATATCAAAATCAGAGTGTCCTATTCGGCATACATTTGTGTAAGGTATGATTCCTCTAGACAGATTCCATCCAAGAGTTTGGGTTCTATCTAGCCATGAAATGGTTTTTCTTTCATATCTTTTTTTTTCCCCAGTGCAGCAGCGTTTTTGCTCACTCTTTGAAGTCTGCTATTGTTGTGGTATTTTTAACGTGCAAGACTTGTGCACTTTTCTCGCTCTTATCTGAGAAGACTAGGTATCCGATCTCACTACCCAAAAGACCAGGAGGAAGTGTAATATCATTAGATGCCAGCGGTTGTTAGAAAACTGCCCAACCCTCTACTGGAATCAAACCCGGGACTTTCTGCTGGAGATACCGTGACCTCTCAGCCACTGCTCCCTCTAGCTGGAGGTTGGGAAAATGCTGATTGATTAGTTGAGCAGGAGATGTGCAAATAAATAAACAGTGACCAGTGACAGGCCGCCTCAAACCTTGGCTGGATATACGAACACTGAAATGATTTTGATTGTTGAAGAATGTAAATGAAATGTATTTTATAAAATGGGGCGGTGAAAATCAGACCTTGTTGAGATAAGCCTAATATCATCATCACCATCACCATCGTGTGATACCATCAAACATACCAACAAGTTGTTATATTAAAACAGAAGGAAAAATGCGACAGCAGTCAATAAATGCAAATGTGTGGGTGTAATCGTAATATCAGACATAATTGTATGACTGGGATTACCGGCATAATAGACGAAGCAAAAGCTGGACTTTAGAAGCTGAAAAGTATTTCATGTAATAAATCAGTGTTAATGAATGTCGGGGAAAAGAATACCGAAATACTGTAACAAACCTGTTCTGTTGTATGGCAGTAAATCTTGGTATGTAAGCCAACAAATTAGGACAAGCATAGAGGCAACGGAAATGTACTCTTTGAGACGAATGGTGCGAATAGCTCAGCCGGCCAGGGTAATTAACATCGATTGTCTAGAAAAGGATAATGAAATGTACTCCACAACTTGCTCAATGCCCGTATATACTAACTGACATTTGGTTTATAATACGTTTCCATAACTTTCTCAATGTCCGTACATACTTGCTAACATTTCGTTTATGATGTTTCCATTACTGTCTCAATGCCCGTATATACTTACTGACATTTGGTTTGTACTAAGTTTTCACAACTTTCTCAATGCCAGTACATACTTGCTAACATTTGGTTTATAATTTTTCCATAACAGGCGTGGTTGCTGCCTTGTGGGAGCACGTGTACACCTCGGAGGAGCAAATGGATCATCATAGTCTGGTAAGAATGAGGCAGCCAGGTGTGACGAGGGGATCTGGCCGATACTCGACTCTCAGAGGAAAGGCGAGAAGGACATATCAGATTGCTACTGGAACTATTAGTGTTCGAACTCTTCGCTGGCTGCTGAGGATGGGGACGGAGCGCTTATGGGAATGTCCCGAATGCTCTGATGTCGATTCCTAAATCAATCAATCAATCAATCCATAACTGTCTCAATGCACATATATACTTGCTAACATTTGGTTTGTAATATGTTTCCATAACTTTTTCAATTCCCTACATACATGCTAACATTTGGTTTATAATGTTTCCATGACTGTCTCAATGCCCTTATATACTTGCTGACATCTGGTCTGTAATATGTTTCCATAACTTTCTCAATGCCTATATATACTTGCTAATATTTCGTTTGAAATGTTTCCATAACTTTCCCAATGCCCATATATACTTGCTAATATTTGGTTTGTAATGTTTCCATAACTTTCTTTATGCCAGCATACGGTTGGTAATGCCAGGTGTGTAATGTCTTTCTGCAACTTTGTCCATGTCCCTACACACTAGGTAACGTCTGGTTTGTAATATCTCTCCACAGCTTCCTCAGTGTCCGTATGCATTTGTTAAAGTCTGGTTTGTAATATCTCTCCACAGCTTCCTCAGTGTCCGTATGCATTTGTTAAAGTCTGGTTTGTAATATCTCTCCACAGCTTTCTCAGTGTCCGTATGCATTTGTTAAAGTCTGGTTTGTAATATCTCTCCACAGCTTTCTCAGTGTCCGTATGCATTTGTTAAAGTCTGGTTTGTAATATCTCTCTACAGCTTCCTCAGTGTCCGTATGCATTTGTTAAAGTCTGGTTTGTAATATCTCTCTACAGCTTCCTCAGTGTCCGTATGCATTTGTTAAAGTCTGGTTTGTAATATCTCTCCACAGCTTCCTCAGTGTCCGTATGCATTTGTTAAAGTCTGGTTTGTAATATCTCTCCACAGCTTCCTCAGTGTCCGTATGCATTTGTTAAAGTCTGGTTTGTAATATCTCTCCACAGCTTTCTCAGTGTCCGTATGCATTTGTTAAAGTCTGGTTTGTAATATCTCTCCACAGCTTTCTCAGTGTCCGTATGCATTTGTTAAAGTCTGGTTTGTAATATCTCTCCACAGCTTTCTCAGTGTCCGTATGCATTTGTTAAAGTCTGGTTTGTAATATCTCTCCACAGCTTTCTCAGTGTCCGTATGCATTTGTTAAAGTCTGGTTTGTAATATCTCTCCACAGCTTTCTCAGTGTCCGTATGCATTTGTTAAAGTCTGGTTTGTAATATCTCTCCACAGCTTCCTCAGTGTCCGTATGCATTTGTTAAAGTCTGGTTTGTAATATCTCTCCACAGCTTTCTCAGTGTCCGTATGCATTTGTTAAAGTCTGGTTTGTAATATCTCTCCAAAGCTTTCTCAGTGTCCGTATGCATTTGTTAAAGTCTGGTTTGTAATATCTTTCCACAGCTTTCTCAGTGTCCGTATGCATTTGTTAAAGTCTGGTTTGTAATATCTCTCCAAAGCTTTCTCAGTGTCCGTATGCATTTGTTAAAGTCTGGTTTGTAATATCTTTCCACAGCTTTCTCAGTGTCCGTATGCATTTGTTAAAGTCTGGTTTGTAATATCTCTCCACAGCTTTCTCAGTGTCCGTATGCATTTGTTAAAGTCTGGTTTGTAATATCTCTCCACAGCTTTCTCAGTGTCCGTATGCATTTGTTAAAGTCTGGTTTGTAATATCTTTCCACAGCTTTCTCAGTGTCCGTATGCATTTGTTAAAGTCTGGTTTGTAATATCTTTCCACAGCTTTCTCAGTGTCCGTATGCATTTGTTAAAGTCTGGTTTGTAATATCTTTCCACAACTTTCTCAGTGTCCGTATGCATTTGTTAAAGTCTGGTTTGTATTATCTTTCCACAGTTCTTCCAATGACCTTATACACTTGCTAATGTCTGGTTTGTAATTCCGTTCATTTCTATAACTGTGTTGTTGTTATTTTTTTTTTAAATAATTCCCGGTAGAGAGCTCCCTCAGTCTTGAATTGTTATTGTTTCATATTTATTTTCTTCTATTTACTTCAATTTTTTTTTAAACAGTCAAGACACTTAACAAGAAACCAGTGGGCTTTAGCTAAACCAACAGTAGCACGTGTCTATTTATGTGAACAGCAAACGACTCTACAGATGTTTAACATTCACACACAGGTTTGTAAAACTCTGTTTACATTTCCATTTTCTTTCGCGTTACATAGTTCAGCGTAGTTTATCTCTAACTGCATGGTGTCCGCTGTGTATAACACACGATATCACATCCTGTTTAATGTGTATGTTTTTGTCAGACCATATTGAAGTCATGATTACACACTGTGCAGTAAATGTTTCTTACATATATTACTGTGTTATATATGATATATCACCGTTGTAAATTAGTGTGGCTAGTATAACACAGCAGTATAATTAGGATGCTATGAACATATGTATTTGATTTTATTTACATACTGGTAACGATTATTCGAAGAAATAACTCAATTTACCACTAATGCACTACATGAATGGTGTCTAACACGGCTGGCTTATTTCTTTGCAATGCGCATGTTTCTACTTCCAACTTTAACATAACAAGATTTGTGATCATGCTTAAGTTATTAATTTAAGCAACAGACTCGTACATTTATAGGTATTGATTGGCATTCTTAGTGAGAAAGGGTAAGAACTATACATTAGAAGACGTATTCCATAGTTGTCGGTTCAGGTGAATGATAGATCTAGCTAATGATGATACCTTTTGAGGCTGTTTATTTAGCTGTGTTTTTACACATGTCTTTCAATAAGGCATCGTTGTCATATGCAGACTGTTGATTCGAAACAAATAACACCATGACCTTAGTACGGCGATAAAATTCCCCTCGGTCCAAATGGCAAGTCACATTTTGGCGATATAGTATCCATTGGCACTAAATCAAAAGTTCCTTTTAGCCATCTTATTGCCGCCTTCCTGGAGTCGAATTTTTTTTTTCTTCAATCTCCTAGAACGACCAGGTGTCTTATCTTACTCATTGTTTTCCAGAATCCGATGCAGTGTCCATACCCGTCCAAGGCAGAGTCCTAACTGTCTAACAATCTTCCTCTGCTACCCATTTCTGTCGACGTCTGCTGCTTAGCAGAAGTGAACACAATTTAGTCATCCAAACCCACCGGGTGTTAAGTCAGTTGCAGGTGCACTGGGAAAAGATCGCTCTGTGTTGATTTTCACAATGAGCGTTGGCAGTTCAGAAAATAATGTCAAACTACTGAACGTTCAGATGTCTAAAACCACAAACAGTCATGAAATGCTGTGGTTGATTTTGACGTTAAAGGAAAGGACATGCAACTAACTGTTTACTGAATTTACTATCGAGTCGAATAATGGTGGTAAAAGCTGTATACTGACGATGCTAATTAGTTTGTATAACTATTAGTGTGTATAATGTCTTCTGGGTGCACATAGGTACAATGGGTGACGCCTTTGTTTCCATTTTCTCTGTTACTATCAGCATACAAGTAAACAGATACACCGATGGCGCCAAAGGTTTACACAATTAAAGTGCTTCTCATTGGAGATCATGGCTCGGGGAAAACAAGTCTGGCAAGAACAATAACAGAAGGTGTCTTTCCGAGTGCTGATGTGTTGTCGGCCATGTAAGTGCAAGATAAACACTGTAATATCAATGCTTGATATGGTCATTTGGCTAAGGTAAAAAGGGTGCTCCCGGGTCGATCTCACTTAAAATGGGTACCAGAAAATGACATAGGAAGTAAAAGCGGTAGTTGTGTTATTGATCACATACTCATCTAGTTCCCTTTGTTCTATAAGCACATGGGGTTGGCACAGTAAACCTATCGCGATTGATATGGTAGAAAAGCGCCTGTACATACTCTCTTTACTTTATATCAATAATACAGTTGGTACAGTATATCTTCAAGCATTAGGTTACTGTGTTGAATTATAAAGTATAATTTTGACTAACAATCATTATTATCATCATCATATCTTCTTCTACGTCTTATTTCTGGTCTGGTGCAGAACTCGGCGATTATGAATCTTATTTTATTAGCTTACCTGTCATTTTGTATTTTGTTGATGTTGGTGTTGTTTATGTTATTATCTGTTGCCGAGAAAGTTAAGCTTTCCACATACATCTTTCTCTGCCTTTCTGGATGAGGGTAATAATAATAATAATAATAATAATAATAAGTCTTTATTTTCAAAGGGTTAAGAATTGGGCACGCAGGCCCGTCTGACATTCTGCCCTTCTTCTCTATTTCCTCTCATACATTCTTTCATTCAACATCACTTATGAAGCAACTTTTGACAACAAAAGAACATTAAAACGCATGAAAAATAATCAAAAACAAATGACTCACTGAGGCAGTGTTTAACATGGGCATTATAAATACCTAAGGAGGGTGTAACGTGCCATACATAAGGGAATGTTTTTTGGCTAGTTGTCGTTTGAGATAAGTTACCATTATTGTCTTTTTGGTAATGAGTAATGTCTTGCGTAGAATGGGTAATGAAAGTAGAGCAATTAAAAGCAACTATAAGAAAGAGATAAACAGTGTTCTATGGTTATATAATGAGCCAAGATGGATTGGAGAACATTGTGACGAATTGGGAATTCTGTAGTAGAACGGACAGAGGTAGTTAGAGATTTTGCATAAGGAGAATTAATCCAGAACACCAAGAATTGAGATCTGTGGAGATACATGGACGCCTACACCAGTGTGCTGGGTATATGATTCTGCTGAAGATTGTAATCAGTGGTAACTGAAATCATGAATGCCGGGGATTTAGACCAATCTTGCAATAGTAGCATATTGGATAGAAGACTTAACGGGACAAGCAGGATATGGTGAGTTCGTGTCATATCAGGATCGGATATGATGTTCAGAACTGCATGTATTTAGTAACCAATGCATATATGGTGCGCTGCTTGGTACATTATTAACTTGTTTATATTTAACATACCACTATTACTCATGCGACAGCACGGTTAAGATTGTTGTATATGACCGTTTCTGTCAACGTTCAACTCTACATTTATGACAGTTGTCTCCTGTTTGTGAAAACCTCATTTTAAATATACTCTTCGAGTGGCTCAGATCTTGTATAGAAGTATCAGTCAATGTACGGTTAATGAGTCATTTAAAATAGATGGCCAGACGATGAGGAGGACGAGGAAAGTTAGAAGAGAAGACAGCAACCGAGACAGGAGAACAGGACAGTGAAGAGTAAATAAGTAAAGGACATATTTACATTCCATGATACGTATTTAGATTGGGGGGGGGGGGGGGGGGGGGGGTGGGTTACTAGTCCTAATATAGGATATATTTGTATGACTGTGCAGTGTTTGAAAATATTGCCGGTCCAAGTTTTGTATTCATCCTCTGTAAAGTTCATGCAACATAATAGGTAAACACAAAACTTGGACCGGCAATATTTTCAAATACTCCACAGTTATTAAAAATACAGCCTGTATTATATAATAATCGGTACCCGAGCGGTGTTGTGGTCAATATCACGCTGGGCGCCTTAACTTTCCAAGAAATTGTCTCCGTTTTAGGCTGGGTTAACCTGGGAGCCCAGGCCTGGTTTTAAAAGAATTTCTCCTCGATAACAATTGTAACCCTTGCCACCTGGGGCACGCTAGCCAATGTGCTACTGCTTTCCTTTATAACGACTTAAAACAGAAGTAATATTGTTAGAGGAAATCGGAGTTAAGTTTTATGGAAATTATGTCAAGAATCAATGAACATTAAATGTGACTAGGAAGCTACACAAACAATTACAAAAACGAACACTGAATCTTCCCACATCTGCCACTTGGTTACGTCACATAGTTTGGGAACCACTGTTTTAGTTTTTGCCATTAAAAAACATTTTTTCTCTGTCAGGGGCGACGATTGCCATCGGCACACAAGCTGCAAGGATAACACAGTCCGGGTTGGTGACAATATTTACAGCATTCAAATTATTGACCCCAACAATGAACACGCCATTACAGAACACATTTCTCAGGTAACCAGCATTTCCTTTTCATATTATACGAGGGGGATTCAAATGAAAACCTTAACTGTCTTTTGGTGAATATATTCTTTAAAAAAAAAAAAGTAAAGAACAAATGTATGATTTTTCGATGTTGTCACCACTGCGTTTAATGCAAGTCATGCAGCGCAGGACAACGTGCTTTGGTTCCTGCATACAAATCGACTCTGGGGTCATTCCCCGGTGTGACTGACCCGGTCGTGAACAATCTGTCACAGAAGTCACGCCGTTTTGAAACTTCCTACTGCACTCAAACACTTGCTGCAGGGACAGCCACGCGCATCACCATACTGGACCTTCGTTTGTCGATGAATTGCTATAGGTTTCACATCTTCACTGATTTTTTAAAAAAATACGGATAACAGAGCGCTGCACGTCTTTGGTGCATTTCAAAAGTGGAGCGGCCATCTTTCAACTATCCTTATGACATCACCGTGTTCGTCTGCACAGTGAAGTCGCGTGCTTAACACTCGTGACATCTTCAACAACAATATTGACATATTACAAATCTATGGCATGGTTATTGTAATTTCTATCACACTTTAAAGGTTTGCACGTGAAGCCCCTAGTAAATTAGCCTATTTATTAAAAACATTATATGGCTGTGGCACGTAACATATTTTAGATTCATGAAATCAAAGCTAATAATTAATATAATGTTACTTACATTACCATCTCACATGATATATTGCAACAAACAGAAACACAATCCCCCACTGTACGCTGTATTTACGTTTTCTGCCATGTTTTCCATCTGCCATATCATGAATATAATGATCTGTCTGAAAATGACTTGCACATTATTCTGGACAAGGTAGTAGAAGAGAGCGAGAAGTTTCGATTATAATTAAACGTTTATCAAGTTATTAGTACATTGCCTCCTGTGGATAGCAGTCCCTTTCAAATTAATTTCCGAAATGTGATTGATTCGGTGTCAGGATTATTAATCTGATCCTTGGTTGGGCCCTAATTATAACATTTCTTATGCCTCTAAAAGTACTGGAGAGTTTTGGTCATAGACCATAACTTTAGGAAGGGAAAATCCCAACTGCGTGGTAGAGGATGGAAACACACCACGGTGTGGTTAACACAGCTCTGGGGACCAAGTATCCACCGGAATAAGTGGACAACTCTGCAGCTGAGCAGAGCAGGACACTCACTTGTCCTTACAGTCGGAAATGGCTGTCAAAGGCAGAGGTAAAAAAGACCACCATGTGAAAGTGGAAGTCAAGGGGAAACCACCACATTAGCTTCCCAAGACTTCATGGCAAAACATATATCAGAGTTAGTGAACGACGTTAATGGCTGTCTTAGGACATCCTCGTCCGGTAGGGACAGTCATGAGCCACAGGTGACACCAGACCGTCATCCAGCTACTGATGGCAAAATCATAACTAAAATAAATAAATTTAGAGTAGGAACATGGAATGTTAGGACATTAAATGAGCTAGGAAAGTTGACCAATGTTCTAAGAGAGATGGATAGCATGAAAATGAATATACTAGGCGTTAGTGAGATGAGATGGAAGGGATCGGGCAAAATTATAGCTGACAATCACACAATAATTTATTCTGGAGGGGATACACATGAAAAAGGTGTAGGAATAATATTAGACGAAAAAACAGCCAAGTCAATTAATGGATACTGGTGTATTTCAGATAGAGTAGTTATGGTAAAAATCAAAGGCAAACCAATAGACATAAATATTATACAGGTATATGCACCAACAACAAGCAGTAGTGATGAAGAAATACAACACTTTTACGACGAAATAGAAATGGTGATGGCTCAAATTGGATCACAAGAAATAAAAATAATACTTGGTGATTTTAATGCAAAAGTAGGAAAGGGGAAAATGGAGGATGTAGTGGGGAATTATGGTTTAGGTATAAGAAATGAAAGAGGGGAAAAGCTAATAGAATGGGCAAATATAAATGATATGATAATTGGAAACACATGGTTTAAACACCATAAAAGACGACTGTACACATGGAAAAGCCGTGATAAGAAAATACGCAACCAAATTGACTACATACTAATAAATAAAAGATTTAGAAATGCTTTAATTAATGTAAAGGCAATGCCTGGTGCTGACTGTAATAGTGATCATGTACCACTATGTGGACAAATAAAAGTAAGATTAAAGAGAGGGGAAAAAATGGTTAAGAACATGAGACTTAATAAAGAGGTTCTGAAAATAGATAAAGAACTGCAAGAACAATACAGAGTGACTGTGAAAAATAGGTACAATGTGATAGCTAAAATACAGAATATAAATGAACAATGGGAAATGCTAAGGGACTCCATTCATCAAACTAGCAAAGAAGTATTACCGGAGAGAGGCAAAATAGCTAAGAAAAAAATGGATGAATGAAGAAATCTTAAAACTTATGGACAAAAGAAAACATAGTAAAAATGACAAACAAGAATACGCTAAGATAAATAAAGAAATAAAAGATAAATGTGGGAAGGATAAAGAAAGTTGGTTAAACGAGCAATGAAAAAAAATTGAATTAAATTCCATTAATGATACAAAAAATATGTACAGACAAATCAGTGAGCTTACAGGAAGAAAAATAAGAATAAATACAGGGTGTTTGAAATCAAAAGCAGGAAAGATATTATTAGAGGAAGGTGCTATAATGAAGAGGTGGAATGAGTATATAAGAGAATTATATGACGGAGAAAGGGAAGAATTAACAGAAGATAGTAACTTAGAAGGTCCACCTATTCTGAAAGAAGAAGTCGCTGACGCTATGAAACATACGAAAAAAGGAATAACAGCTGGGCCAGATGAAATCACAATAGAAGAATTAGAAGTGTTGGGAGAATTTGGAGTAGATATATTAACCAAAATGTTGAATGATATTTACAGTAATGGATATTTACCCAGTGATATGCTGAAATCTGTATTTATAGCAATACCAAAATGACCAGGAGCAATTGATTGTGAAGATTTTCGTACAATTAACCTCATAAACCATATCACTAAGCTTTTATTCGGAATCATAATGAGAAGAACCAAAAAGAAAATAAAAATGGAAATTAGTGAAGAACAGTATGGATTTGTGGAAGGAAAGGGCACAAACAATGCAATTTATACATTACGGACACTAATAGAAAGGTCAATAGAGAAACAGAGAGACATATATTTGTGCTTCATAGATTATACTAAGGCATTTGATAAAGTAAAACATGATGAACTGATTAACATGTTGGAAGATATCAACATTGATGGAAAAGATTTAAGAATAATAAAGAATGTTTACTGGAACCAAGTAGCAGCAATTAAAATGGGAAATAAAGAGGGTAGTTATGAACAGATAAAGCTAGGAGTACGACAGGGGTGTGTCTTGTCACCAGATCTTTTCTCCCTGTATAGCGAAGTAATAATGAGAGAGATCAAAGAGATGCCAGGAATACTAGTTGGAGGTTATAATATAAATAATATACGCTATGCAGATGACACAGTATTGGTGGCGGATAATTCTTCAGACCTATAACAATTATTAGACGTTGTAGTAACAGAGAGTGCAAGGAAAGGACTCTCCTTGAATATCAAGAAAACAGTAACAATGGTAATATCAAAGAAAATGGTGACACCAAAATGTGACATAGAAATAGAAGGAAAAATCCTTAACCAAGTGGATAATTTTAGATACCTAGGGGCATTTATAACATCAGATGGAAGATGTACAACAGAGATTAGGAGCAGAATAGGGCAGGCAAAAGCCGCATTTTAAAAATGAAGAGTTTCTTGTGCAATAAGTCACTATCACTGAATGTAAGAAAGAGAGTGCTGAAATGCTATGCAGAACCAGTTTTGCTGTATGGCAGTGAATCTTGGAATGTAAATGAACAAAGTAAGAAGAAATTAGAAGCAACAGAGATGTGGTTCCTGAGACGAATGTTGCGAATTCCTTGGACTGCCAGAGTAACTAACGATGACTGCCTGAAACAGGCTAATGAAACTAGAACATTATATACAACAATAAGACAGAGACAAACATCTTTCTTCGGTCACGTGATGAGAAGAGAGGCATTGGAGAACATCGTAACAACTGGAAAGATCGAGGGGAAGAGAGGCAGAGGCAGACCAAGAGAAATGATGCTGGATGGATTGAGACGGTGGCATGGAGGAATATCAGCAGCAGAGTTGATCCAGAAAACCAAAGACCGAGATCTGTGGAGAGCCATGAACGCCTACGCCAGCCGGCACGGCACTTGATGATGATGATGATGCGGCTGAACCGGGTAGCAGTATTGGAATTGAACAAATGAATAAACGAAGCAAGACTAATCTAAAGAGAACGAAAATTTTGACATGGTCAGTATGTAGTACAGATTATGCAGTCAAACACGGAGACATTCGATGGAAGATGTGACACGGAAATAAAGTAGCAAACTGTCATATCGAAAGACAGACAGGCAATCTTAGGTATGATGATGATGCAGTATTACTAGCAGAAAGTGAGCAAGAGTTACAAAGCTAGTGGAACAAGTAAACATGCACAGCGCAGAATGTTCGCCACCTGGCGTAGACGTTTATGTCTCTCCGTGTATCTCGGTCTTTTGTGTTTCGGATCAACTCTGATAATGATATTCCACCATGCCACCGTCTCATCCATCCAGCATAATTTCTCTGCATCTGCCTCTGCCTCGATGTTCTCCAATACCACTCTTCTCATCACATGACCAAAGAAAGCCGCTTGTCTCTTTTTTATTATTGTATATAATGTTCTAGTTGTATTAGCCTATTTCAGACAATCGTTGTTAGTTACTCTGGCAGTCCAAGGAAATCCCAGCACTCGTTTCAGGTACCACATCGCTATTACTTCCAAGTTCTTCCTAATTTGTTCATTTACTTTCCAAAATTCACTGCCATACTGCAAAACAGGTCAATATGGCATTTAATCACTCTCTTTCTTACATTCAATGATAGTGACTTACTGCATAAGATTATTTTACATTTCTGAAATGCAGCTTTTGCATGCCTTATTCTGTGCTTAATCTCGGTCATTCATGTATTAGTACCTTACACACTTAAACCCAGTCCATATTTATGTGTCTACATATGAGGGGGATCTCATGAGTCAACAAACTTGAAAAATCCATGCTTGAAGATGACTGTTATACTGCTCTAGCATAGGGGCATCATATATTATAACTGACGTTGCCACCCACCCCAGGTTGATTTTTCTAGGCATTGTACTCCAGTAGTTTGCCATTGCTTTCTGAACGAGAAGTCAACATTGATGTCCAAATTAATGCCGGTGTAGGAGTTGAACCGCCTACCTCGCCATCATCCAACCGGAAGTTTAATAGCAAGCACTCTTATACTTTTAACCACATCGACTGCTCCTCTGTATATAAACATTGCAAATCTATTGATCTCTTTAAATTGTTATTATTAAATGAACTGTCTTTTTTTCAGGTTGATATATGCTATGTGTGCTTTGATATAAGCCTTCCGAAATCCTTCGAAAACGTCAGCGAGAAATGGCTGTCACACATCAAGCTAAAATCCAAGATGATATTAGTTGGTATGTGAGTGTTTGAAGTATAGACATTAAGTGGTGAAAATGGCTTAGAAATACATGTACAGACAACAAAAATTAATATTGTCAACAAGGATAATACCAAGAATTTCTTAACAATTATTAAATGGAAATCTACAAGAACAAGTTAACAGATGCAGTGCAAAACAGAATGTAGGTTTGAGCCAAACAAAATGGATGGCGGGAAATGGGGAATTAGGGTTGTGTCACAGTTATGAATTAAATGTTCTTGATATGAAAGCAGACATTTTGTATTATAACACAATGACACATTTCGGCAATATATCTTCGTGGGAGTCTTCGTGGCGAAGTGGTCAAGCCGTTTAACTTGGGCTCCGAAGGTTGTAGGTTCGATTCCAGGCCGCGTCCTTCGGTTCACGAGTTAAATTTTTCGGAGACTCCTGTGGGTCGTCGCCAGAGCTATGGAGTTCGTGCTTTGTGCGACGCTTTCCGCTCTGCGGAAAGAGACCGAGCCATATGGGATAAAACCCAGTGCAATGAAGTCGACCCTGTCGACTTTTAAGCGACTTTTTTTTAAAGGCAGTATATAAGCGCATGGCAGACACGGAAGTCGTTTAAGACAATTAATCACGAAATGGCATTTACTCAGATGATAGTGTTTCTAACCTAGGACACGTGAAAGCAGATGTTAATATGTGCGAGGCAGAAAGAAGAAAGTAGTAAAATTGAAAATATGAAGCAGCATATCACATCTGGGTTAAAAATAAAAAGTTAGAGTGATCACGTGTTACATTTCTTTTACACTTTAGCTACCACTGGGGCATGCCTCCCCCCCCCCCCCCCCAATCCAACATACGCCAAGCCTTTCTTTCATTTGCTACCCCACGCAGCTCCGTTAATGTCCTTCCCATATTATTCATTTATTTCTCTACGCCTCTTCCCCATATATTTTTATGTCTTCCTCTAGTTCTTTTGCCCCGTGGATTCAAGACAATGGCCTTTCAAGATACACTATTCCCAGGTTTTCTTAATGTATGTTCTTTCCTGGCCAAGCATCCTTTCCTCATCTCTTAGCTCACTGGTTATGTAGAGAAAATAGGCTTTCGTGGTTATGCAGAGAAATAGGCTTCCCTTGTTATATAGCGAAAATAGGCTTGCGTCTTTATATAGAGAAAATAGGCTTCTGTGGTTTCATAGAGAAAATAGGCTTGCTTGGTTACAGAGATAAAACAGGCTCGCGTGATTATATAGAGATAAGATGATAAGATAAGATAAAAACCAATGACCAAATACTACAGGAGACAAATGAAACTCGTAAATTGATTAGAGAAATTAGACGTAGACAGTCAAACTTTTTTGGACATGTTATGAGAAGAAATGGATTGGAGAACTTAGTGATAACTGGCAAGATAAAAGGGAACAGACCAAGAGAAAGACCGAGAGGAAAATACCTGGATGGCTTTGCCACATGGCATGGACGAGACAGGAACACTGAGCTGATCCACGACTCTGGTGATCGAGTGAAATTACCGCCCACGCTTTCCGGCATGGCACATGATTGATTGAAGATGCTATATCACGCCAGAAGAAAGAAACAAACGAAGAAGTATAATAAACACACTAATAGTGAGATGTAAAATGCAACGAGAAAAAGAGTGTTCATGTGCTACATAGAACCTGTACTTGTGTACGGGTGTGAGATGTGGACAATGAGAAGACGAGCTGAATAACATCTAATGGCAGTGGAAATGTCTTTTCTGGGGAAATGTAAAGAATATCATGGACAGAGAGAAAACCCAGTGAACAAGTCTTACTAGAAGCAAACAACAACCGTAAACTGATTAGAGAAATTAGATGCAGACAGTCACATTTGTCGGGGACATGTTATAAGAAGAAATAAGCTACATAAATTTGTGACAGTTGGCAAAATTGACGGGAAAAGAATAAGGGAAAGGCAGAGAGGTAAATACCTGGATGGCTTGACCATATGGCGAGGTCGAGACAAGAACACAGAACTGATCGACGACTCTGGTGATCGTGTGAGATAGCGAAACATGGCCGCCCACGTTTATTATCACGGTACATGGTGGTCTTGATAATAAAAACTGGGAGGAACGAAAATACAAGTGAATGGGATAAGAGTCAGGCACTTCAAGTACTTCAACCGTATACAGAAAGACGTCCTCTTGAGAAAGGCTATTCTGAATGGAGAAATGGAGGGAGGGGGGGGGGGGGGGGGGGTATGCAAGCAATAAGAGGACGATACATGTAGACAGACATCAAGAGATGGACTGGAAAGACACAGGGCAGCGGATGTTGCAGACTCATTATAATCAACCGCCAGTGAAGAGGTGCCACTTGATGAAGACGGTTGTCTGTAGATACGTGAAATGGGTGTTTGAAGATGCATGGTTGAGTGTACTGAAAAAATGACGTATGTGAAATGGGTGTTTGAAGATGCATGGGTGAGTGTGCTGAATGAATGACATGTGTGAAGTTACATTTGGTCTTGTGAAAGATAAACTAGGGTTTGTTGAGCTAGCATGCAGTGTTCACACGATATGAGCCATGATCATCAAGTTCCTTGCCGACTGACGTGGGAGAGCATACTTCCCCACAAATTACATTTCTGACGGCATGGATCATTCCGTGTGTTGGTTCTCTTCCGTTCATAACAAAAGACTATTAAGAATTCTCTCTCCCTGCCTTCCTCTCCCTCTCTTTCCACTAATATTTCCGGTTGTCATATAACGTTCAAGTTTTTATATCCTCATAATATGGCCAAAAATTATGTCCGTCTCTATTGTTTGTGACATGCTGTCTTTGCCGCCCTAAAAATGTTCAGATTACTCACTCGGTTGTCCAAGGAATGTTCAGCATTTTTCTATACAACTACATTTTCAAGGCCTCTAGGGCAGGGAAGTCCAACTCAATCGCTCAGCGGGCCAAAACTCATATCACACATAAGGTTGCGGGCCGAACAGGATAAACATTCGAAAAGCTGAAAATTAAACCTTTTTTAAACATTAATATAAATTAAAAGAGAATAAAAAATGTAATAATAAAAAGATCATTCGTATACACATTTTCACTCTTATATCAGTTTGTCATAGCACGATGTTTGGCATCTTTTCTTTGCTACAAGTTCGTTTATGTTGATAGTAATGTTCTGTGTCATTGAGATTCTCATGATGAACTGTAAGTGTTCATCAGTGAGAGGACTCCTGTGGGATGTTTTGTTAATCTTCATCACAGAATACAGCTGCTCACACAGATGTGTGCTACCAGTTAGTTAGTTAGTCGACAGATCATCCTCATTGCACATCGAACCATTCAGTCCATAAGTGCTCGGATCCCCTCCTCAGCAAATCCCGCAGCGTGTAGCGGCTAACGACACCAGTTCTGTGTTGGTTTATCAATCCTCTTTGGCTACCTGTGTAGTGTTCTTGTTTGGCCACCCCTCTTTTAATTTGCTGCTCTCGCAGTCTGGCCATGGTTGTAGATTCACAGTCATCACTTGGTTCACGCAAAAGTCTTACTTCTCGTAGAGCATTCACAATGTCAGCCTGGTCCATGGCGCGTCCGCCCTCCACCGTAGCCTCACCTGCGAGCTTGTCAGCCCGCTCATTTCCTAGTACTCCCGCATGCCCTGGCACGAAGATGAAACTAATCTTTGCCAGCCGAGACCGCTCCAGAGGCAGCAACCATTCTCTTCGGATCGACCCCTCCTCTATCCTCTCGATCATGTTCATTGAGTCGCTAAGGAAACATGCCCTGGTGAATGTCTGTGTCTCGAGCCATGTTATTGCTTTACTTACTGCCATGACTTCCATGGTCAGGCTACTTGTGGTTTCAGTGAAAGCACCAGAGTCCTCCTTCACAATTCTCCCTCCGGCCCGAGCTGTAAAGGCCCATGAGCTTCTCACATGTCGGACGACCGACCCATCTGTGTAGATGACAGCATCACCGTCTAGCGAATTCTCGAAAATCAACGCTTGTCCTTCAGCCTCCACAGTAGCCGGATTTTCTTGTCTGCATTTTCTATCTAGTTGGATTCAAATTGAAAAGGATGTGCAAAAATCTGTTGACACTTGTACCCACTCCTCGCCAGGTTCTAAGTCCTCAAGTGAACACACCTGTTGAAGAATGTCTTCGGCTTGACCCATCCACGACCGTCCTCTTTTTAACCTGTTGCCCTTCACCTTCCTAATTTCACTATGCAGTGGATGTTGTGTGTTTGCGTTAACTCTGAGGTAGGCGCGTGCTCTGCAAACATGTATTCTGTCTTCAATGGTTGGAAAATCAAGGTAGCGCATCGCCCTGCATGCTGTATCTCTTGTACATCCAAGAATAATGCGCATAGCTTCATTCTGTATCCTTTCCATCCTTTCTATCTGCTTATGGCTGAGAGTCAGGATTGCCATTGCATACTCAAAAACAGACATGACCAGCCCGTCGTACAGAAGACATAGATGGCGCTGCTCACAGTTTGCTGCCGCCATCACCCGCATCGCTGCCAAACCCCGCTTGGCCTTTGTTATCACCTGGTCTATGTGCTCATTATAAACAAGGCTTCGATCAAACCGTATCGCCAGGTAATTCATTGCCTGCGTTCTTTCCACCGTCTCTGAACACAGCTGTACAGCTGGTGTTGGAGTGTTGACAATATGATTATTCAACGAGAACCAAGTCACTGTTGCCTTTGTTGGGTTGACCATTGCCCCAGCTTCATAACACCAAGTACTTATGCGATTGAGTTCGGTTTGTAGTTCCACAGCAACCTGCTCTCTATCCTTACCCTGACGATACACTAAAACATCATCGGCATATGACAATGTCCTGCCAGGTCCAGTGATCTGCTCACTGGTGATTCTCACTGTGTAGGCGTTGAACAGTACCGGAGATAATGGTGATCCCTGTGGTAGGCCAGGATATATTGTTGTTGGTTCCGAAATCCAACTGCCACATCTAAAAACTACTTTCCGTTGGAAGAGGGCTGCAGCGATCCAACTAAGGAGGAATGGACTTATTTTGAGTTCAAGAAGTTGAAGCATTAAAAAATCCAATGGTACTCTGTTGTACGCGTCCTCAAGATCAATCGCTGCAGCAAAGGTTTCAATGCCTGAGTGGAAACCTTCATAGACATCATATGCAAAAATTGCTGCATTGGTCCAGGTTTCTCTTTTTGGACGGTACCCACCCAGGGTAGGTGGGAAAACACCTTGCCTCTCTAGTTGGTTTGATATTTTCCTGGCAATTACCTTCTCCAGCAGCTTGCCTATTGTATTCTGCATGGTTATAATTCGATATCGCTGAAATTTTGTGTTGTCTTTGTCAGGCTTCGGCAAGGGAATCAGATAGCTGTGTAACCACTCCTCCTTGGTGCTAACACTCCCTATACTGTTGTTGTACATGTCTGCTAGTTTCTCTAGCTCGTTGTCGGTACACCTATTGATGTCGTCGTATCTTATACCATCAGGCCCTGGAGCGCTGTTTTTTTTTTTTATCGTCGAAGCACAGCCTTGATTTCTTTCACTGTCACTGTGTCTTCATCCGAAGTTTTCTGGCCTTGCACCTGTCTGAGGTGACCTACTTGGCCAGATTTCGGCCTCCCATGTCTGTCTGGTTGCTCTGCTCTAGATAGCGTTCAAAGAGGGCTTTGCCCTTATGCTCATCAGTCCTCTGCCAGATGAGGTCAGCATCTTGGAAGTCAGAAATGCTCTTATTCTTGACTACCCCACTCATGCTTTTATGTAGTCGCCAGAACAATTTCAGTGTGCTACCAAACATGCTCAATGTTCGAGCCGCATGTAAACGAAGCCGGGGCATCTCTTCAGGAATTAGACGAGTGAACTGGGCAGGCAGTTTAACTTGTCGTGATGTTTAGTCGCGTAGTGCCCTCTCAGATTATATTCTATGATCACAGCAACATAATCTCCACAAATTAGACACACTGGGTTACCGCCAATATCAGTAAACAAATATTCAGCCTCCCAGCGGCTTTGAAAGGCTCTGTTTTCAGAATCAACTTTACTTTTCTCTTGGTCATTTTAAAGCGAGAACGCTCTCGGGTAACATATTCGGCAAGGCTGCTAAGTAGGGAATTTGATTTGCACTTTATATCGTGACTATTAAAAATATTTTTGCTTAAAATTCTTTCTCGGGCCAAATATATTTGCACGTCGGTTGATTCCTCTCGGGCCTGATATGATTGTACGCCGGGCCTGATGTGGCTCGCGGGCCTTGAGTTTGACACATGTGCTCTATGGAGTTTTCACTGCTTACTAACTGTCCAAGATTCGCAGCCATATGTTAAACCTGGTTCTGTGTAATATTCAAGAACTATTTTCCTATCTTCCAATGACAAGGGCATAAAATGTTCTTCACTTATAGAATGCAGTTTTTGCTTGGCTAATTGTGTTCTCTATCTCTGTAATGTAACTTCCATCTGATGTTATCCCCGTGACTAGATATTTGAATGTCTACAATTGCCCCAAAATAGCACCATTTACTTTCATTGCACATCTAGGTTCTCGGAGCGTACTTTATGAATATTGGAATAAAAACTAGATATTTGTAGGAAGTCATGACAAACGTTACACTTTATGATGTTCTGGTGAAATTATATTTTAACATACCTTATTCAGTTAAAAAAAATCCTTCAATACTTCATGGTCTTACTGCATACGCAGCTGATACTTTATTTCATTATAATTCAATAGCCGCCCCCCCCCCCTCCCTCTCATCCTCTGTTGTGTCCCCCACCTTGAAGTTGTAGATGGTCTTGCATGTCCCAATGACCTTAAGAGGTATACTGGCGGTAGTGTAACAACTGATAAGAACCTCCATGTCAGACAGATCAAAGAATAGGGAGCAGACAAAGACATGATCCTGCTGCCACGCAGATAGACTAGGGGCAGTCAAAAGCGAAGGAAAGAAACCCTTTAAAAAATGCATGTCGAAATAGGTTGTACTGAGCGACACGTTTAATGGAGCAGATAACGCAAATGGTAGTATGAATGAATTTGCCTGAATTGTTCCTATACATATATAATGAAAAATCACAAAGCTTAAGCCCATTCATTCTCAACTGTCATCATCATTATCATGTGCCCTGCCAACTGGCTTAGGTGTTGAGGCATCTCCACAGATCTCGGTCCTTGGGGTTTCGGATTAATTCTGCCAGCGATATTTCTTCATGCCACCACCATACATTTATCTAACAAGCAAATACAATTGTATTTTCATTCGCTGATTTTGAATTACATCGTCGCCCACCCTGGACTGATTTTTGCTGTGGGCCAGCTTACTCTATCACTAACGTCCTGTGCCCGAACCCACTCCAACTTCTGAAGTACTTGAAATTTCATCCCCAAGTCAAGGTCAAGAAGTCAACTTTTTAATCCAAACTGACCGGATAGGAAGAGAAACACCCCCCCCCCCCCAACTCCCATCCTACTTTGCTATCAACACACCAGAAATTTAACAGCAGTCTTTCTTAACATTTAAAAAAAAAATTATTAAAAAATGAATAATTGTATATGTATATTATTGTCAAGGCACCAGGGCCGGGTTACATACTGGCCAAGACCTATTGGCGCGTCCTCGTCGAGCGTCCTGGGCAACAGGTCCCTTCGGGGTCCTGGCTGAAGTCAATAGGATCGCCGATTCCTCCGAAGTCGGAGTGTCTGCCTGTACGGCGAGGAACCACCAGTCTGCACACCAATAAGCCAGACATGGGACAACGGATACTCACGCAAAACTCAGGTCCTGTATGACATCACACTGATGTTGGACAACAGGATGCCTTCATCCGACATACAGGACTTTGCGTTGGAGCTCAAGCCAACGAACACAAGCAAGCAAGCAAGCATTAAAAACCCTGTTATTTATTCTAAGTGTGCCTGATGCACGATAAGTATTGTTCACTTTAATGCATTCCATTGTTCACTGTGTAGTATCAATTCTGTTTTTGTTGTTGTGTTTTTGTTGTTGTTTTTATATGCTGATGAAGTATTGTTGCCGCAACATCTTCCGTTATTTAAGGCAATATTCTTGTAAAGCTGATCATGTCCACTCCTTGTGATCTGTTAACTGGTTCAGTGGCAAATAAACATAAAATGTAGGTACACAATCACATCTGTGGCGAAGGGGTTACCGACGCAATTCGTAATCTCGCATACCGCGTTCGAAACAGCTGCTGGCGATTTGGAAGCAGACCACCTTGCGCTGGTTTTCATAAAATGGTATGAGAGCCGGTCATTCAGAAAGCACTGGCAAACTACTGAATGTAAACTTGCCCAGGAATCACAAACAGCCAAAATATGCTGGAGTTGACTGCTACGTCCTGTAAAGGATATGCAACTAACGTTTCTAACACAATCAAATGAACAAGTATTATAATGTCTATTTCCATCCACCGAACTTTGAAATTGCGGAGGATACCACAAAACAAAACAAATAACACAATGAACCTAGTATAACGATATATCGTCCTTCAGTAAAAATGGGAGGTCATATTTGGCGATATATTATCCTTCGGCACTGAATCAGTTATTAATCTTTCAATAAATTTGACACCATTTATTGCTTTTTATGGCACCTTTTACTTTTCCCAGGCCTGAAGTCAGACCTAGCCTATGAGAAAGGCATGTGTCAACAACTAGAATCTCAAGGACTCCGACCTATTACCCAAGAAGCAGGCCACTGCTTGGCTAGCAAAATCAAAGCTAGCCAATACATCGAGGTCTCCGCATTAAAATACTTAGGAATAGATCAAGTAAGTCGGAATAAAGTATTCTTTATCTTAACTTTTTGACAGAAATCTGTGTATGGCCAGCTGATCATTCTTTGTATTTTTCCTTCAAGAGGAAGGAAATTATATTTGAAAACTTACAAAGGAAGATCAATCAATCAATCAAGTGCCGTCTCCACGATTAAGGTTGCTGCAATGGATCTCCAACACTGTCTGTCTCTCGCCCTGATTCTTCATTCTGTCAGACTACTGTTTGTCCATCTCTTAATGATTGTTATCTTCCCTATTTTCTACCTCCTGCCTTCAACCTTGCCCTCAGTCAGTTTAGTTTTTAAATAGTGTTATATAATTTAGCGGGGTAGGGGTATCCCCTATCAAAGGAGAAGTAAGGCGTCTCCTTCCCTCCGCTAGCCTACGGGACACCCTTGGGCAAGGTGGAGTACCCGTTTAGCCCCCCGATCAGAGTTACGTGAAGCCATGCGTGCAGATGGTGGATGAAGTTGAAGAGCAGACAACAGATAGTTGTAGGTTATGGTCTCCAGCTTCACGACGGTAGGCAGAAGATCTCTTTTTTGAGGAGACAATGGCTACGGTCACTGACCAGTATGGTCACTGCTAGGAAGGAAAGCAATGGCAAACTACCTTCTTTACAGATGCCAAGAAAATCATGTTGTGTGGGCTCATTGATAATCAGAGAATGTTGTGAGAGAAATGATTTGGAGAACTTGATGACAACTGGTAAGATCGAGGGGAACAGACCAAGGGGAAGACCTAGAAGCAAGTACCTGGATGACTTGGTCTTGTGGCATGGTCGAGACAGAAACATGGAGCTAATCCACGACTCTGGTGATCGAGTGAGATAGCAGAACATGACCCCCACGCTTACCGGCATGGCACATGATGGATGTCTTTTAATATGGTCGAAGTAGTTCACTTGTCTCTATATAAGAAATTTAGTTATATCATAAAATATAACAACATAAAAAGTTCCTATTGAAATATATTCCTAATTACAGCGTTTGATGAAATTTTCTAGAAAATGTATGTTAATAAAATGCAAACTAACCCATCTATATGATATTAACTCCTTCTGTCAGTCAACTGTCATTGTTACAATAATATTATGGGTGAGAAAGAGGTAAAGTATAATAACTTGGAACTGAAGAAGTTGGTTAAAGTGTATAAAAGGAATTGTCTTCTGCTTTGCGTTCGTTATCATCCTGTGTCTGCAACTTTGTTACCCGCCAGAACTGAATTGTCTTTTTGCAGATTCTGCAGGCTTCCATAGAACTTGACAACAAATAGGGCAGTAATTTGTTCAGTCCTGTCCAACAGAAAATAGCCATCTAATAATTGATTAGGTAGAAAATAGCCAGTCAATGTTCAGGTGGCTTTCTGTGTAATTTTATTAGATTGTTATTTTGGTAATCTGTAAGTGGGAAATCTGGTTTTTCCCCTTTCACCCCCCCCCCCCCCCATACCTATTTTTGTGTGTGAGTGGTACATATGAGAAGAGAAAAACTGAAACATATTGTAATAACTGGTCAGAAAGAAGGTTGGCATGGCCGAAAGGTTAAGAGCATGCACATATAAACTTCTGGTGTAGTAATTGTGAGGTAGCGGGTTCCACACCTACACCGGTCAGTTGGATTAAAATGTTCACTTCTTGTCCTTGACTTGGGAACATAAATTACAAGTTTCTCAGAAGACGGAGTGGGTTCGCCTGATGGCGAAGGACACTGGTAATAACCAGCGTGATACTTGCTTGCTTGCTTGTGTTCGTTGGCTTGAACTCCAACGCGAAGTCCTGTATGTCTGATGAAGGCATCCCGTTGTCCAACATCAGTGTGATGTCATACAGGACCTGAGGTTTGCGTGAGTATCCATTGTCCCATGTCTGGCTTATTGGTGTGCAGACTGGTGGTTCCTCGCCGTACAGGCAGACACTCTCCGACTTCGGAGGAATCGGCAATCCTACTGGCTTTAGCCAGGACCCCGAAGGGACCTGTTGCCCAGGACGCTCGACGAGGACGCGTCAATAGGTCTTGGCCAGTATATAACCCGGCCCTAGTGCCTTGGAAACACTTCTGCGTCCCCAGCGTGATACTGACATCATTCATTGAATGTCAGTTTGCCTATACAAATATGGGACTAGTACCATAAACATAATATTCCTCAAGGCATGTAAAAAGATCCTTAAAGCATTCCTTAGTGATAACAGGTGAGAACAACAGAGAGATAATATTGAGAATAGTTCAAGCAAAGGCAACATTCCGTTAGATGAACATTCTGATTCTGTTCAACTTATCCCTGACCTTGGTAATCAGAAAATAAATGTTAAAATGTTACATATTGCCCAGACTACTGCATGCCTGGAAACCACAGACATCGTATCTAGAGAGCAAAAATAAACTGAAGGCCATAGAGTCGTGGTTTCAGCATGGAATAGTAAGAATGCAATGGATGGCTAATGAGACCAATATCCAAGTACTGCAAGGGGTCAGTTCACAAAAACGTTTGATCAACCACATCAGGACACGATAGTGGTCACAGGTTAGTTGTATGGGGCAAGAGACGGTGGAGAAAGTTGTGACAGCTGGGAAGATCAAGGGTATTAGAGACAGAGAGAGGAAATGGATGGTTTGACAGAGTGATACAGAATATGATTAACAGTCAATCTGATCAAAATACTGAGTAGGAAAAGACATGACCGTCTGCACCACTAGACACAGGACCTGATGATAATGTAGATTTTCTGAATACATTTAATAATTCAATGTTGTCTTTGTCTGCTTAATATTTCCATTGACATGCGATCTGTATTTACGATTTCAGCTCAAGGATAAGACAGTGTTTGACTTTGTACATCAGAATGCGCCGCAACATTTAAATGGGAAGACCAGATGCTCCATCATGTGATTCTTTTGCACAGGAACAATTCTGGTCTGTCAGAATGAAATCAATCAAACATTCGCTTGCTTTTGACCTCAATTGTGGTCCATATTCTACTTCTAGTGCACTGGACTGATTTTTTCAAGTGGATTAGTTTTCCCTATAACCAGTGTCCCACTCCAACATCTACGAACGCACTCCGACTTCAGAGGTAGTTAGTGATGTTTTGAGGAATTTCTTAAGGATTCAAATATAAAGTATCATCAAATTTTACTGTTTGTGCATCTTAAATAGAAAGCATGACCAAATAGGCATGAATTTGTCCTACATATATAATGTGAAGAGAGACATTGAGACAACCACAAAGATCTGCAGTAGAAAAGGCAGAGGCAGATCAAGATAAATGATGCTTGATGATCTAAGATGATGGCATGGAGGTATGTCACCAATGGAATTGATCTAAAACACCATGGACCAAAATCTGTGGGGACATGAACGCCTATTCCACTTTACAAGGCACTTGATGATGCTGTAATGGAGAATGCATAGCTGATCTAAATTAAAAATAATTTCTTGTAATGCAGTACTTTATAAAACAATGTATACAAATCATATACTGATCAATTTTTCAAATCAAAGGTGAAGATCTTAATTTAAGACTTATAAACATAAATATTAGAAAGAATATGCCGTCATAAAAGTTGACAATGAAGTAGATCTTTTTTCTTCTCAAATGTCTCCACAAATACAAAATTCACAGCTCCTTATTCAGCAAGTGAGTCCAATAATGAACCCATGGCCTTTATAGTGTGAAGTAGGTGACTTGACCACTTTGAGAACATAATGCACCTGTTGCTTTGTGCCCACACATATTCTAGCACCTTCAGCCATGAGAAACCAGCTTCTTCTCCAGCCGCTTGCCTCTTTTGTCACCTCCACATTGATGGTTCGCTATGCACCAGTACCCGTGCAATTATTATCTTAATCTTATATCAAGAATGAGGTCATCACTGAATCAGAGGTTGACTGATAATAATTCACTGGAGATATTCTTGCCCTCATAAAGAGTGTCTGTCTAGCAGCACAAGCAGGACTTTAGAGCCCTTGTTGAGAAGTAAACAATACCCACAGTTCAGGTAGACAATGAGAGGTATGCATGCAGGAATCTGTGAGACAGTGTGTGATGAGTGTTGTAGGCTAAAAATGAGCAAGGTTCAAAAAGAAAATAGAACAAAGAGAAGAAAACAGAACAATCATCTCAGACTGATTGTTACTGTGTAGACAATGAGAGGTTTGCATGCAAGAATCTGTGAGACAGTGTGGGCTAAAGATAAGCAAGGTTAGAAAAGAAAATTAAATTAAAAGAAAATATAACAAAGAAAAGAAAACAGAACAGTCACCTCAGACTCCAGTTATGTGTTATGTAGACAATAAGCCCTATGCATGCAGAAATCTGTATGAAAGCATGAGATGTGTGTTTTTGGACTAAACATGAGCAAGGCTATTAAAAACAAAAAAAGGAACAATTATGTCTGACTACAGTTTGTGTTCAATACTCAGGGTTCAAGACTGCAGTGTACTACATGGTGTGGTGTGAAATGTGTGCATTGGTTTCAGTGAACAAGGGTTGCTGTATGTCTAAACAAGCTTGAGAAAAGTACACGAAGGAGGATGTTGTGCGGTGTAATTACATGTTACAAAGAGGAAGGGAACTGGTAAATCCACCTCATATATTGTGGCATTGAATATGTGAAGACTTAACACTTCACATCCAAACATTAGTAGCTGCTGTGGGACTACTTTTTAAAATATGTCATTGTTATATGTGATACATGGAAGTTGTTCAGGGAACTGGTTACCCTTCAGTTATCTCTCATCATTGCACATGTCCAATGTCACATAAGCCAAACCTTCATCGTCACTGTGTGACATCCAACATCACTATGTCACATTACCTTCACTTCCTTTGCTGCCAATATTGATATGATGTATTATACAATTTGTCTTTTATATATATATATATATATATATATATATATATATATATATATATATATATATATATATCTAGACTGGCACCTTGCCGTCTTGACAGACGATAGTTTGTAAAATGGGGTTATCTCTCCATAACACAAAGACTGGGCTGAATTTAAGAGATCATGTGTTGCCCATGCAGCATGATCCCTCTCTCGGCCTGCCTAGTTTACTCCAGAGGAAAGGTGACACCAATAAGTCTGGAACAAGACAAACTGCAGAAGCTGCTGGATCAGCAAAGCAATGCTCTGTCCGTCCGCCAAGCAGAGCTTCGATCCTAAACCAGTAACTAACCAAGGCTTAGGGCCTGATCTACCCTGCCAGATTATACCACTGTTGCAATGCCTGATAGAGCATTGCATGAATATGAAATCAAGAATAAACATTATTACACTCAGAACATTCCCATATGTGCTTCGTCCCCTTGTTTACTGCCTATCTGGAGTTTTCATACTGGAAACAGGAGCCTGATTGAATGTCTGCCTGCATTTTCCTCTATGCATTGAATGTCATCCAGACCCTCTGCTAACCTCCAGATGGATTAAATGACATTTAGGATTAAATGACGTTAAATGACAAATAGATTAAAAGACATTTAGTCTTTGGGTTGAATTTCCTCACACCAGGATAAGGTTTGTACTCTCCCAATTGCGCTCTTCCGCCCGAAGCCGTTGGGACAATCTGGGGTGTCAGGTTTGGTAAGCACCGCCCAACATTCGGCGCTAACAGAAGCAGGTAGTACCGTCTACTGTCATATGGTAGCTCAGTCATATGTAACTAAGACCTGACATATATATATATCACGCTACTTGAACATTACTACACCATATCTATTACCTTCTAGTCTAAACTCCTTGCATGTTGAAGCCACTTTTATTGTGGATTAGAAAATATAATGTTTAACGATGAAAATAAAAACTTAGTATTATATTTACACTGTGATATTCACTTTGTTGCATTCACTGAATGAGTGGCCATACCTCAATAGCATAGCAAACTCATTACTCTCAAACATACGGTAACAGTTACTGTGTGACTCCCAAGCATACAATAATAATCACATGTGTGACTCCAAGCATACAGTAACTATTACAACATGACTACCAAGAATAAACAGTAACAGTTACAGTGCGACTCCAAGCACACTGTAACAATTACATGTGTGCTTCTAGAGCATACAATAACAATTACATGTGTGGCTCCAAGCATACAGTAACATTTAAAGTGTGACTCCAAGCACACAGTAACAATTACAGTGTGGCTCATAGCATTCAGTGATAATTGCAGCGTAGACACTGAAGCATATAGTAACATTATAGTTTTGACTCCCAAGCATGTAGTAACATTACAGTGTACTGAATTTGTCCTACATATATAATGTACGCAATAACAATTACAGTGCGACTCCCAAGCACAATAAACATACATGAAAGTTGCACTAGCTCAACAAATATGCATACAACTATAAACAGTGACACATAAATAAATACAATCATTACAATACTCTAAGTACAGCAAAACAAATACCCACAACTGGAGTAGCTGATCCATCTGGAGGTTAGCAGAGGGTCTGGATGACACTCAATGCATAGAGGAAAATGCAGGCAGACATTCAATCAGGCTCCTGTTTTCAGTATGAAAACTCCTGATAGGCAGTAAACAAGGGGACGAAGCACATGTGGGAATGTTCTGAGTGTAATAATGTTTATTCTTGATTTCATATTCATGCAATGCTCTATCAGGCATTGCAACAGTGGTATAAATTATAAGCATGATATATAAAGCCAGTTAACTTCAAAGAAATCACAATTAGAAAGAACTAAAATGACATATATAACAACTATATATAAATAACAACTCATAACAACATATATAAATAACAACTCATGACATTGGACTGTTTTAGTTTATATTTTTATTTTAAAATGACATATCTAAATTAGGGTTATGGAGATTAGACTTCATGTTTTTCACATATTTAAAACCAGTTATTAACACAGGTTGTTTAAAACACAAAGACAACATGGGTAATTGTTTCTCATCTCTCTTTGTACAAGCAAATACGGAGAGTAAATCTGCACCAAGGCAACCATAAATAAATAACTAATTCTGATATCCCTGTAGTTCTCATGGACACAGTAGGACTGAATATTTCACACACATTATTTCCACATATATAGTTCCCTCCTTTAAAGTTTGAAGTTGCCTTGGGTGAAATACTTTCTCTGCAAGTAAGTAAAGGTAAGGAACTCATTGACAAGACTTGAGATATAGGGTATATGATGCCAGCCCAAGATATTTTTATAGACCAACTGGCGTTATATCGGTGATGTGGTCAGTAGCACATGGCCTGCTTTTACTTCCCAGAATATTTCCCGGTGAGTATTTTAAGCTGGGCTGACCTGGGAGTCCAGATCAATTTGTAATAAAAATCCACCTTGTTGGGGATTTAAACACATGATCACCAGGTCCTCAGACAAGTATGCTAGCCACAGTGCTACCAAATTCAATGTAACACCTGCTTACTTATAGGTGTTAACAAACAAGCCTTAAGATGCATAAAATGCCCATGCTATTCAATATTAAATGCTTGTAAACCATGGACAATGAACACAAACATTATAAGGAAATTAATGGCCTTTGGGAAATGTTTTTTTGTTGAAAGTCAAGAATCTTTAGAGTGACCATGAAAATCAAAGATTTATGTGCTTCAGGGAGCAGATTACAATCCACATAAGGATAAGACAAGAGCAGTTTGTTTGTCACACATTTACAAAAAGATCAAAATGGCAAATAATGAAATGGTGGCATGGGGGAATATCAGCAGCAGAGTTGATTCAGAACACTTAAGACCGAGACATGGGGATAGACATGAATGCCTACACCAGCTGGCATGGCATTTAATGATGAAGATGAATGAGATGAGAGGTGATACACAACACAGTAGAGGAAGACAACGTTGAATAGGTTGGGTGGAGTGGCATAGACACCAATCAAATTCATGGGAAAGCAGATGTAAAGGAACGAGATTGCTTATGCCACAGAGTAAGTCAAAGTAAAGGGCTTTTCCACATGTCTAGAAGCTGACCGGATGTATGGTGATAGCTCCACATTTCTATAGACCAATCAGTATTTGATGTGTGATGTGGTCAATATCACAGCGGCCACCTTTACTTCCCACAGAATATTCTGACATTGGTTTTAAGCTGGTTGAACTGGGAACTTGGAACACATGACCCTTGGACCACCAGGCAAGCATGCTAGCCATTGCATGCACTATGGCATCTGTGTGCTGCCTGGTATTGCACATATTTCAAATGCAGAAAAAACAACTGCTGTTTGAATAAAACAGACAACTGTTTGTAGCAATGTAACACAATTAAAATACTTGCCCATTTCAATCAAATAGATGCTAATTGTGTACAGCTTAGTACTCTCACCTAATACAATTACATAAAAGAGATACAATACAATAAATATACAATAATTTTAAAGGCACTTAAAATACTGCCACACATATACAGGGTGTTTGTAAAGTCTCACTACACTTTGTAGAGCAAATTTAATGTCATCCAAAAAATGTGCTTAAAAATTAATTAAATTAGTTACAATAGTCACTGCAATGGTCTAACGCTGTTTTGGGGAAGCTGGAAAGTACCAATGAAGTATTCATTATAACAGGTGTGGGAAATGTCCACCACGGGCTTCAAGACATGACAGTACATGTCTCTTCACATTGGCAAATACCTTCTGCTGGTAATTCTGATTGCTTCTTTTAGGTCCTCAATTGTGTATACATTATTTTTGTAAACATTTCCTTTCAGGAAACCCCACAGAATTACTCCAGCAGACGACAGCCATTCGTTGCATATTGCTTCATGATGGACTATGAAGCACATGTTTTGATGATGTCATCAAATTGTTTCTACATTCAAAGTGTAGTGAGACTTTACAAACACTGTGTATTACTCTGCTCAAGAAATATGATACCTAGGGTTGCTAGATTCTGGTGACATGATAAAAAACCAAAAAAAAATAAAAATAAATCACAAGTAAATATAAACTGCACAAACACACATAACTATCAAATAAGTCTATTTAACTTGCAGGAACTAGCAAAACACTAATATCCAGAAACTTGATATCGTTCAGATAACAATGCCCATCTCTCACTGAAGTAAAAATAGTAGAGTTCTTTTACACGCCATAAGGTATATTGTGGACATGGCGGGGAAAAAACTGTCAATATGTGGGCAGCCCTTACTTTCCTAGAGCTGTATAACATGAGATCGGTATCAATATCTTCATCATTATGAAATTTATTTTGCGAATATTTCATTATTATTTTGTGTTAAGCAGCCATGCATAGGAGATCTAGGCTCCTCTCTCATACGCAATCACTATCTTGGATCAGCTCTGTGTTCTTGTCCCAAGTATGCCATGTGGTCAAGGCATCCAGGCATTTATTTCTCTCTCTTCACCGTGCTCTTTCTCCATCAAGTTTGCCAGTTGTCACTAAGTTTTCAAATATATTTCTCCTCATAACTTGGGAATAATCCTGACTGTCAACTTCTGATTTCTCTAATCACTGTACTACCATGTTATGTATTTAGTTCTACCATGTTGTGTATGTAGTTCAACCGTGTTATGTATTTAGGTCTACCGTGTTACATATTTAGTTCTACCGCTTTACGTATTTAGTTCTACCATGGTAAGCATTTATTTCTACCATGTTACATATTTCGTTCTACCATGTTACATGTTTAGTTTGCTGAGAACAAGGTAACAACTCCCACAAAGCACATCAAATTTCATGTGTGTCAAGATTTGAATTTCAAGTCACAGATCAAGGCCAGGTGATCAGATGGAAAGACAACATTTGGAAGAAAATGATGCTCAATGATATCATCAAGACTGGGCAGTGGAACAACCTTGGTCACTTGTAGCTTGTCACTGTCTATGAAGATGTAGTCGATAGTCTCCTGAAACCCTGATGTGTAATTTGTGAAAGGTGGAATTCCACAAGCACTCTCAATGTTCATTGGCTGGTGAAGTTCTAGGCTTGAGATGAGTTCTTGACTTCCAGCTGCAAGTATCAAAATATAAATCAACTTCACTTTCATATCTACATTAACGACAATTATAATCAAATCAACTTTCATACCTACACTAATGGCTTATACACAAGCTTATCACAAAACGCATGCTCAAACATCTATGTTAAGTTTATTCACAGCCTCTGTGGCCACTATTGTAAACCCCTATTATGACAATTAGGGGGTAAATTTGTTGGGATCTACAGGGATCTCCATCAAAGGGTCAAATACTACATTGTATAAGAGGTAAAGGTGGTAGTCTTCTTATTCTGCGTTCATCCCGAATATTGTTTTAGACGCAGTTGCCTTGTGCCGATTTACAGCAAAGCTAGGATATTTGCACCGTTCGACCGACACATCCGACTGCTTCAGGTATTTGTTGGCGGGTTATCTTCTTGGGTAATGGTAGTCCCATATGCTGACACTGTCACCGGGTACAAAGTGTCAGGCCTTCACATAGTCTAGGCCAATATAAAGTCGCCTTTCTTTCCCAAACAGTTCGCAGATGACAATAAAACTGTCTGCTGCCCATTCCTATGAGGCGGGATCAAATCCAGACACTTAAGGTAAGAAACAAATAATCCAGCCTCTGCTTGGGGACTGAACCTGGATCAGTCAAGGACAGGTCAAGTCAACATTTCAGTCCAACTGTCCGGTGTAGAAGTTGAACCCCTTACCTCAGCATGCCGGATGTTTAAGAACACACATTCAGGCAAACCCACTCTGATTTCACAGGTACTTGTAATTTACGTCCCCAAGTCAAGGACGACAAGTCAACATTTTAGTCCAACTGTCAGGTGTAGAGGTTGAACCCCTTACTTCAGCTCACTGGATGTTTAAGAACACACATTCTTATCCATTCGGCCATGCTGATCTACAAGGGAACTATTTAGCAATAACATAATAACTCCAGGAGTCGCACTGGTGCAGTGGCTAGTACACTGCTGACCCAGTGATCATATACATCCCAGACAAAGTGGGGAGTTTTTTTTAAATACTTTCATGTAAACCCGACCTAAAAAGTTACCAGGAAATGGTTTGGGAAGAAAAAGTAGCCAGCATAACAAATACATCACCACATGAGTACCAGTCAGTCTATACAAATATATATATATATCCAACATGACTGAAGGTGTGGAAAAGGGTCATTTATTTTCTTCTTCTTCTTCTTTCGTTCGCTTGAAATATGTCTATAACTGCAATGTTGTCTCTTGTATGAATTTAACTGTCTTTTTTAGTTCACTCAGCGGTCCATACAGTTTATCTTCCACTGTAGTCTCTCTAGGCCAGAAGGTTTGCCTAGATATGTTATATTCTGGGCAGTCTTGGAGTATGTGGTCTGCTGTCTGCGATGCCAATCCACATGTGCACATGGCTGTTTCACCAATCCTGAATTTTGTATACATGTGGTTGCGTAATCTATTGTGTCCTGTTCTGAGGCACAGAATAATGACTTGTTCTGGTCAGTCCATAATGTGTTAGTCATCTTGAGCAGGTTTTGGTGGCTTTCTGACTGATTTGATCATTCTTTTCTTTTGGTGGTATGTAACGGGCACATCAGGCTGTTCTTCTTTTGCTCCTTCCTTAGCCAATTGATCAGCTCTGTCGTTTCCAGGTATTCCACAGTAGGATGGTATCCACTGTAGGGTGACCTTATGCTGGCTGCTAAGTTCAGAAAGTAGTGTCCTTAGTACTGGCAATTTCCCAGACAGGAGCACCTCGAGTACTAATTTTGCATCTGTCAATAGCACCACAGCAATAGCACAGGTTGTCTACCATGGCTGATATTTAGTAATTTCTCTGTTGCTATCTTGATTGCCTCAATTTGAGCATCATAGTTATGGCAGTACTTTCCTGTTGGTACTCTGGGCGTGTCCCTAGTGCTATGTGGGTAGTCTATGTACACTCCCGCTCCTCCAATTCGAACAGCATTTTGTGCTGACCCATCTGTGTAGACTCGATCCAAAGGTCCTATGGGTATTCTTCATCAAGGAAGCTGAGAGTGGCTGTTCTACGCTGTATACTGTTCTGGTCTTACTTGTCAAATATTCCTCTCACTTTTGTCTGGATTTGTAGTGATAGTCTATGTTCATCTTTTCATGGAGTTCGCTCTGGAATAGTTTTCAGGGGGACACCAACTGTGGGCAGATTAGTGGTTTCTCTGCAGAGTCGTTTGGCCTGGTGGATAAAACTACTACTTTTCAACCGCCCCATAGCTAGGTTTTCAAATCTGTTCTTCATAGGGTGACCTGGCAAGCTGAGGAACTTTTCTGCTTGTATTAGCGTTTTCGTATCTCTGTGCTCTCTCAGAGCTTGTGTCCTCCCCATCGCCACTATAGGGGTTGATCTTATCCCTCCTGTGGTGACTCTAAGTGCTTGATTTTGCACCTTGTCCAGCTCTTGTAGTGTGGTTTTTGACGCTGAACACCACGCAGTTGACCCGTATTCTATTTTTTTTATATGTGGGCTCTGTGGAGTGGAACTGCTCTTAGTTAACTGAGGCATGTTAACTGTCCTCTTACCTGAGTTCCAGTCGGCATGGTCAGGTGGGATGTACTGAGCCGTCATCAGCTGGTATAACCCAAGGTGGGGTGAACTGTTGAAATCACCACAGAAAACCAGTGAAATATTCTTGCCCTGTACGAACAGAAATTGTCACAAATCCCAGAGGTTATTAAAGTTCTACGACATATAACAATTAATTTTTCACTTAAACAAACATGTGATATAATGATCATCTAATAACATTACCAAACAAAAGCACCTATCCTCACCATCATCAACCAGTGCCTTGCCGGCTGGTGTGGGCAATCTTGCCTCTTAACAAAATACTGATCTCCGACAGCATGGATCAATTTGTGTGTTGACTCCCTTCTGTGCCATGACACAAGACTAAAGAATATTATTCCGCTGTCTTCCTCTATCTCTCTTTCTGCAAATCTTTCCGGTTGTCACGACATGTTTCAGTTTTTGTCTTCTCATAATGTGGCCCAAAACCAAAAAGCCTCTTTCTGTTTGCGATAAGTTGTTTTTGCAACTTAGCTTCCCTCAAAATGTCCTGATTGCTCATTTTGGCTGTCCAATTGATTTTCAGCATTCTTCTATAATATCACTTCTCCAAGTCTTCCAGGGATGTTCTTCGCCTGTTTACTAATTGTCCAGGATTCACAGCCATATGTTAAAACTGGTTCTATGTAACATGCAAGAACTCTCTAACTTTCAAGGACAGTGACTTATTGCACAATCTAAATACTGTAAAAACAAATTGTTTAAAACAGGGACCACAATCTCAGCCATCTTTTGAGTTCTTACTTCTGATATGTTTTTAGTTCATAGTTGACTACAGTTCATAGTTGACTACAGTTCATAGTTGACTACAGTTCATAGTTGACTACAGTTCATAGTTGACTACAGTTCATAGTTTACTACAGTTCATAGTTTACTACTGTGTGCTACCTCAGTCAAGCATACGCAGTCTATTCCATATAACTAGAGAGCAACAGTCAGAGGAGTGACAACCTCCAAGACAAGTTGCGATGACTAAGCATAAACTGGCTGCCTCATCCAAAAAGATGGGCCATACCAGCAGTGGATAGCAACATTGTACAATGAAACACACATCCGAATACCATTACCACTGGCCACAGCATCGTCAGTAAGTCGACAGGTTATCCTTACTGCACATCAAACCATTTACTTCATAAGTATTGGGATCCACTCCTCAGTATCTCCGTTAGCGGACAGCAGTTGATAACCCTAGTTCAGTGTTGGTTTATTCGTCTTTGGCAATCTATAGTGTATTTTCTTTCTTATCGTAACAACTTTCATATGAGGGATCAAATTTGCATCTCTCAGTCGTAGACAGTTGTGCCAGAATGCAGATTAGAAGGTGAACTATTTCAACGTGTGCTATGGAGTTGAGCTAAAACCTTTCAAGATGTTCAAAAGCATGTAGTCGATATCAAGCGTAGTTGTGAGATGTATCCATTATGGCACAGCAGTGTGTGCACACAATCTGATGGTTAAGAAACATAAAATTAAGCAAGAAAGAAAGGAAGTGACAAGGTAAGCATGCTGGGGTAAGAAGAACATACAGCAAAAAAAAAATATTTTAACATATACAGCAAGAACATTCAGGAATGGACAGCAAAAATCCTATTAGAAACTGAAATGCTGGAAAGAGACAAGACGCACGTGACAACACATCCTAAAGCATGCACCTGGTGGTGACCCAATGGCTTCCTAGATGACAGTGAAAGCAAGCGGTCACAGTTCCAACTTCATGGCAAAAGGTTGCACCATTATGTTCCATTCCTGTGCCAGCGAATGTCACACTAAATGCTCCTCACTGCCCCATGTGAAAAGTGGAACAGACAGGAGTCTCGACAAACTAAGCCCGTACAGGTATACTGTGTTGTGCATATTACCACTGGCAGAATGCCAACACAAAAGTCCACCACAAAAAATATAGTTCATCGTAGATGGAAGCAGCAATCACAAGAAAACAAGCAGCCACACATTTCTGCATAAGGCAAACCGTTAGTTCAGCAACCAGCGGCTGCCATTTTTCCAAACATGCAGTTCACGACAAAAACAATTGCGGGCAGATCTATCAATCTATCTATATACAATGCTACAATTCTAAGTGTGGACAGTGCAGATTTGAAGCGATAAGAAAGAGTTTATTACACTCACCTCCTGTGCATATGTATCACAGATATTCTGTAGATACCTCAGAGCTCCAGCTGCATGTATCAGACGAATATTACAAGCCCGTGGGTGGAAGTACAGATGTGTGTTGGCTAGACACACATAACTACCACATCTGTCTGTGCTCTCAGCCACTGTAACCTAACGTACACAGAATAAACAGTAATCAATGAAAACTGATTGTGGCAATATGTGTACCTATTTGTATGTTTTATGAAGCCCATAAATAAGCAATCTCCTGCTGTTTATGCTTCACCTCAACACCGCAAGGTATAAGAGATAATGTTGATGATGTATGTTTTATGGCCGACATTTCAATGATTTCCAGCTTCATGTATTATTTAAATTATCTTTCTGTTAATCTTGTTATTTACTGTCTCAAATTTCCCTTGGACTTTTGTAGTGTGTTTTAAAGTACTGACATTTGGATGCAATGGGGACAGAGCTACCTACATGTGGTGGACTAGTGGAATATCAGAAACAACATCTTACTGAGCTCACATGGAAAGATATTTCAGAGTAACTGGATAATAAGAGCAGGAGAATAAATACATTCAGACATAACCTATGATGAGACCAAGAAGTTTATAACACACTTATAATTCAGTGGGAATCAGAGCACCCAGGTCACCAGAAAGATGATGCATATTACCAACTTGACCTAATTGAACAAATGGCAATCTTCAGACTCTGCATAGGAACAACAGGCTGAAATACCACTTGCTCAACAAATTGAAGTTAGGCGATACTGATGAATGTAACAGGAATTGGTAAAATGACAGCTGAGCTTAAGTGTAGCACCACTTTCCCACCAATGCCCATGTCAGTGTTTAAGTATTTTACGGAGACACCTCCCTCACTAACTCACCTCCTCTCAATGACTACTGCCTGTGTTGGTCCATGGCCACTTCTTCAACATATGCATGGGTAGCTCAATATATAGAAGCCACTCCATCATCTTCCAACTGGTGGACTCATTAGTAAGACAACTCCTATTCTACGAAAGCAACGTATCAATTTAAAATAATCAGCATATATTTCACATATTAAAACCACTGAAAACTGAAATTCACCTGCAGTACTGTGGATCTCTGTTCAATCTTCTCTTTAAGCAGTTGATTTTTACAAACTTCTAACCAGATATCGGCACAGAGTGGATCTGAGGCCAGGAAAGGCGACAGTTCTATGTCCAATTGCCTTACAATCCTGGATGGAAGAATACAAGCATGTTAGCCAGCAGGTAAAAATGGATATCTATAGTAGTAGCTTCTCAGTATTGAAAAGACAATAAAATAATAAGGACGGGCCAAAAGGGTATCTTAGATATGTAATCTGTTCATGTTTTCTGAGTAAATCTGATGAAGGCAATGCTTAGCTACAAATAGGTCTGGTTCAGCAATGTATAAATCCAACTTCTGGTCCTCAACATGGAGGATAAAGGGCTGAACTATTAAGGCCTCTGGAGTGTTTATTCTTGTAGCTATGATTTGCGTATGTATTGTCCTCATGTTGGACTGGTAGTGCATGGTTCTGTCACACAGCTACTGAGTTGAGTGCATGGAGTGACACTGTGAGCTGTGAATTTCGTGTGGAGTGCTTTTATATCTGTCTGCGGTTGTTTGTAGCGTGAACTGCATGTTCAGAAAAATGGTGGCCGGCTGGCCGGTCACTGAACTAACTGGGTTGCCTTATGCAGTATGCGTGGCTGCTGGTTTTCTAGCGATTGCCTCTTCCATTGACGATGAACTGTATTTTTTGTGAGGGACTTTTGTGTTGGCATTCCGGCAGCAGCATTATGCATAGTAGACCAGTGCAGGCTGTTGGTATGTCGAGACTCCTGTTTCACTTTTCACATGGGGTAACTGTCATAATCTCCCCACCAGTTCTGCCACGTCTTCTTTCATCGACGCCTGGCAATTACGCCAGGTACGCCTGTGAGCGACACTAACTCTGCCGTGACAGGAATGGTCAGTCGGTGCAGCGCGTGGTACACGCAGGGAGACAACCCCGACTAACGAGGACTCACGGCCGTTAGAAGCCAGACAGCGTCGGACAGTGGTACTGGACGGACGGTTCGAATGTATGCTTGTATGTGTGAACGCGAAGAGAGAGAACGCCTGTTTGAGTCTAGAAGACTGTGCGCCTGATAAGGAGTGTTGTAAGTTGTGTGTTGATCTACTGTATATATATATATTGATTGTGTAATGGCATCACTATTGTAATTACGCGATGCATGTAATGTTTGTGATGAGTGAGAAGTACGAATAAAGTGTTAGAATTGTATTCGCTGTGTGTCACGTCAAGTCATTCTGTGACAGTGTTTATTATCACATCTGTGAGGTATTACGAGCCTGTATTATTGCTGATTGCAAGATCCTGACAGTAGCAAAGAGCATTTTGTGTGATATTCACCGGCACAGGAATAGAGCATAATGGGGTGACCCTTTGCCGTGAAGTTGGAAGTCGACCTGGCAAGCCCAGGTCGAATCAGCCTAAAATGGGAACCAGGAAATGCCTTGGGAAGTAAAGGTGGCGGGCATTACATTAACCACATCATTCCTCAAGTGTCAGGTCTAGGGAAATACGGGGCACGCACCATATGCTCAAAATGTCTCTAGGTATGTAGATAGGGTCCTGCACTGTACACTATTTTACTAACATTCTATGTGCTTTCCTTGCATTGTTTTTTGAGTCTTGTTGAAATGAGTTGCCCTTTCTTGTAGAACTTGAATAATTGGTTTATTGGGGAATGGTGACAGCCGAGTTCCATCCTGTTAGGCAAGCAATCAAAACATGCTTATCAAGCTCTTCAAATAATGAGTGCAAAACATGGGTGCTGACTGTGAACCATCACTGCAGGTGAGTAGCTGTGACACTTGTATTCTCGTAGCATGCAGAGTGTGAGTCCTCGGAAGGCTTCATAGCAGAGGAGACCATGGTTGATCCCCACCATCATCACCCAGACTAGTGTCTGCCCTGGATGTCCCGCAAGGAGGTAAAGAGAAATCCTAGTCAGTATAATCCTTTACCCTGGAACCTATACACAGTAACATTCCATCAACAGTGTGCTTCATTTTGAAATCTGGGTTACTGAATGACTAGATAAAAAGTTAATTGTATATCCCTTACAGTACGTCACAGTCAACCCCATAATTTTTTGGCCGTTTATGATTTCTAGGCAAGTTTATGTTCAGTAGTTTGCCATTGCTTTCTGAACGACCGGCACTCATACCATTGAATGAAAACCAACGCAAGGTGGTCTGCTGCCAAATTGATGCAGCTGTGTCTCAAACGCAATATGCAGGATTACAAATTGCATTCGTAACACCGTCGCCACAGAGATGGTCTAAAATGACTAAACCCAACAACAAATACAGAACTTATTTTGTTAAACAAGCAACAAAAGTGAAACGTTAACGACAGAATATACTTTTTAAGCAAGCTGTGGTGGCTTAGTGTTTAGTGCGCTTGCCTGCCAATACAGTGGGCTAGGTTCAATCCCCAGCAGAGACATGATTTCTTTCTACCAGTACTGCTCTGGTATTGATGACCCAGCCTCATAAAACTGGGTAGCAGATATTATTAAGAATTTACTGGTAAGTGTCTGAGAAGAAATGGTGATAAGGGAGGGAACTGTTCGATCCACCTCATATGTCATGGCCCAGAACAGTGGTTCTCAACCGGTGGGGAATCTCCCCCCCCCCCCCCCCCAGGGGGGAATTTTAGGGTTTCTAGGGGGTAATTAAGATTATTTCAAGATCACGTTAATACAAGAACCGATTGCTTGATATTGTTTTTCCCTTCATACTTTAAGCTTCTGTACATCTCACCCTTCTAAAATTCATTTTATAAAGTAAGTAGACCCACAGATCACGTTTTATGTGGACGTCTAGACTTGTTTTAGTATGTGCTATTAAATTCAGCTTCCATTATTACGTATACTGTATAAAGGGATGGGGGGATTTTTAGGTAGGAAATACGAAAAGGGGGGGGGGGGGGGGGAGAGAATGACGCCCTGAAAATATGGTGAAAGGGGGGGGGGGGGGGGCACGGGCCAAAAAAAGGTTGAGAACCACTGGCCTAGAATATATGACAGCTCTAACACTTCACAACCCAACAGCAATATCTGCTATGGGACTACATGAACACTTTTTTCAAAGAACTATAAAAAAGTTGATCATACAGACAAAAATGACATGCATGCAACAGAAGACAACAGACCAGATAAGAAATCATTACAGAACAACAGAATAGAACATTTGTAGAATGTGAATGATTACAAAATTGAGTTGAGTTGAGTCAAGAACCGACATCACTGCACTCAGGACATTCCCATACGTGCTCAGTCCCCTCGTTCAACAGCCAGCGAAGAGTCATACTACTAATCGTTCCCACCGCTATCTGATTGATTACAAAATTAACATTCAGCAGTGTGAAAAATCTCCGTAAGTGACAAATGCTCAAATTTACCAGCAAAGATGATATATACAGGTGTGAATGACTGCACTGAGATAAGGCTCTTTCATTCTTAGCCTGACCCAAAAATCCACCTGGGAAGGTTAACCCGGTCATAAAATGCCCGCAGAAGTCAGATGTGTCGGCCTAACGGTGCAAGAATGCAGCTCTGCTGTAAACAGGCACAACACAATCATGTCCAAAAATAAACTCTGGATGAACGCAGAAGAAGAATCCAGATTACTAGAAAGTCAATGCATTACCAACAGTGCAACTACAGCTATGTTCAAACATAGAAACGGCAATCTCATATGAGACAAAGTATACGTGAATTATATAAACATGGCTTATGAGGTGCATTGGCCAGCTCCTTTCTTCAAATATAAAATAATGAGAATACACACCTAAACTTCCTATCACTAATAAAGGTTGCGCATCCTTCGGATGTTCCACCACTTTTAGCCAAAAACAGTCCTGTGTAGCCTAAAGCTTGCAAGGCTGGCATCAGCTGTGAGACAAAGATTGACTTGTCCACCTCCTGTAGACATAGCAGATCTGCCTGATAGCCTGCAAGTAGGAACACATCACTATCATAAGCAAACTGTTCAATGTACAGTATAAACACATCACTATCACAAGCAAACTGTTGAATGTACAGTATAAACACATCACTATCATAAGCAAACTGTTGAATGTACAGTATAAACACATCACTATCATAAGCAAACTGTGTTGAATGTACATCACAGAGCATAGCCAAGTACAGCAGAGCAGATGAACAGGGAAAACACAGAAAGACTGGGAGTTCTAAACTAAGACAATATTGTCATGAATGAAAAATACATCAAGATATATCAATATTTTATAAAAATAAAAAGAGCTGCTGGCCGAGTGGCTAGAACGTCAGACTCTCCTTTGGGAGACCCAGGTTCGATCCCTTGGTAAGGTGTGGGATTTTTTTCTGTCGGGGGCACAAAGAAAATCCTAACCTGCACAGTTCACAGCGATTGCACTAGCCAAGCGGCCTTTATTCCTCAGGCTCAAAGACCCCTCTGCCATACACTGCAAGGTACTACTATATTGGCAGTAAATGACAGTTTTTTTAATAAAAATACCACACAATTTATCACTTTTTAACAATGTAATACACACTACTTGATTCCAACAAATCAAGAGGTGAGGAAAAGCTGACACTGGAAAGGACATACATTGAGAAAACCTGGTTAAAATATAACTAGAAAGTTCTGGAATGCACAAGGCAAATGAAATAGAGGAAGACCCAACAACACAGATGGAAGGGAATTAGAGACAGATGAATAATATGGGAAGTAAATGGAAGGAAATGCAAAAGAAGAACAGAAAGGCTTGACATGAGTTGGTTAAGGGTCTTCATACATTATGGTGCTCTGTCATTCAACATAAATCAGGGGGTGGAATGGCTTACAGGCAACAAAGTCTGCTGTCTGGTTCGTTTCATGTTGTGGATTTTTTACAAAATAAACAAAAAGGATGATGTACACTTTTCTGATCCAGGGTTAGTGGATCAGACAACTAGCCTTCTCGGGAGGAACTGTGTGCATGTTCAATCAATCAATCATGTGCCATGCCGGAAAGCGTGGGCGGTCATGACTCGCCATTTCACTCGATCACCAGTGTCGTGGATCAGCTCAGTGTTCCTGTCTCGTCCATGCCATGTGGCCAAGCCATCCAGGTATTTTCCTCTCGATCTTCCTCTTGGTCTGTTCCCTTTGATCTTGCCAGTTGTCACTAAGTTCTCCAATCCATTTCTTCTCATAACATGTCCAAAAAATGTTGACTGTCTACGTCTAATTTCTCTAATCAGTTTACGATGTTCATTTGTCTTCTGTAGTACTTGGTCATTGGTTTTTCTGTCTGTCCATGGTATTCTTTGCATTTTCCTCAGAAACCACATTTCTGCAGCCATCAGATGCTTTTCAGCTTGACTGCACATTGTCCAAGTTTCACATCCATACAAAAGAACAGGCTCTATGTATCCCCTCAACACTCTTTTTCTCGTTTCAATTGACATCTTTTTATTGGTCAGAATGTGTCCATGTTACTCATGTTAAAAATGTGTCTGGAGCTGGAAATCAAACAGAGCAGGCCAAACAAGCAATTGCACATGTTAAATTTTTTCAAAAAGCTACCCACTAAAAGAATATAGCAAGTGGAACTCTGGTATATAAACATTTGTATCCTCATCTGTGCTTGGGATGTCATAATGAGATTCTTCTAGTGAGATATACGAGGGGAGGCTGGAGCACTAATGGAGATATTTGTATGCAAGGAAAGTGCTCTTGAACCAAAATCAAGATCAGTGTGGCTGAATTTTGTTTTGAAAAAGAATACCATGGACAGACAGAAAAATCAATGAACAAGTCTTTCAAGAAACAAATGAAGATCGTAAACTGATCAGAGACATTAGACATAGACCGTCAAAATTTTTTGGGCATGTTATCAGAAGAAACGAATTAGAGAACTTTGTGACAACTGACAAGATCGAAGGGAAGAGACCAAGGGGAACACAGAGAAGTAAATACCTGGATAGCTCGGCCACATGGCATGGTCGAGACAGAAACATGGAGCCGATCCACGACTCTGGTGATGAGGTGAGATGGCAAAACATGACCGCCCATGCTTATTGGCAAGGCCCATGATGGATGGATGCATGGCTGAATTTTGTTGTCATTTTCTGTTCATGTGGGCCAGTTTGTTACGTAGAGTGTTTTCCCTTAGTTACAAATAAAATTAGTGAGTTTCACAACCTGGGATTCTGAGATAAGTGGCACATTTTTTAAATTTTCTTTGCAATGTTCTCATCTTTACATTTTTCTCATTTGATTATGCTTTAATGCACTCATTCACATGTTTATATGCTGTGTTTTGTGTATGTGTTTGCTGATTAAGGCCAGTCACTGCAACATCCCACGTTTTACGCAACTGTGCTCTGTAAAGCTGCATTACTTCCTGTTAGTTTTGATGTTTACATTTCCCTTAGATACTATCTTTAAGTTGTGAGTTTCAATCTCATAGCTGCACATGTTTCACACAATAGAAACACATGCCCAAAAATGAGCGTTATAAATGTAGAACTACAATAGCCTAGCGCATTTGTTCTGTGCAATGACTATTAGGAAAGCTCTGCGACTATTCCACTATATATGTGTAGGAAAACTTCAAACCTGTTAGTATTTGGTTTCTGAATCAACGTCACTGCATGTGAGACATGCCCACACATGATGTTCTTTTCCTTAAAATTTGTCAAAGAGCTCTCACGCTTATAGTCCCAGTAGTAGTTCGATTAAAAATTTGCCTGGATTTTCCTCTATGTTTTGAATATTATCCAGAGCATTTACTCACCCCCATATAAGCCTGTTTTTCCCCTGGAAAATCAGCCATGTGCACATGTGAATTGGTGCTGCAGACAGCAGATCACATACTTCAAGACTGCCCAAAATATGACATATCTAGGCAAACCTTTTGGCCTACAGAATAACAGTGGAGGATAAACTCTATGGACAATTGAGTGAACAAAGACAGTGAAGTTCAATGCATGGACAAATTTCAAGCGAATGAAAGAAGAAGAAACCAGTCTTTCCAGTATAACAACTTTGCTTATGACACCCAACACTAGATCCTTGACTATATTCGTCCTCTTCATTATTGCACACAGTGAACAATTAGGGTTAGAAATAAATTGCAAGAAAACACATTTATGGTCGTCACTAGGAAAAAGGAAATACCACAATGTAATATAGAAGTAAATGGGAATATTCTTAACCAAGTGAATCGGTACAATTATCTCGGAACAGTCATAACATCTGATGAGAGATGCCTTGAAGAGATCAGGACAAGAATCGCCATAGCAAAAGTAGCCTTTTTTTTTTTTGCATTTCCATTCTGTTTCAGGATATTGCAGTCAACACCAGCATCTTTCAGCTATATGTTGATTCCTAGGCTAGATTACGCTCTTAAGCACGCCACGACTTTTTGAGCGACCGGCCCCATACTTTCATAAGTCACTGGCGTGACTCGAACCACTTCTAATTCTCGTGCGCTCACGTCAACCACGACAGTATTCGGGGTTAACGGAGAAAGCTGCTAACCCCTCGGCCAGGGAGTCGGCAAAAGTAGCCTTTTGCAAGATGGAAAACATACTGACCAATAAAAAGATGTCATTTGCAACAAGAAAAAGAGTGTTGAGGTGCTACATGGAACCTATACTTTTGTATGGATGTTAAGCGAGAACAATAAAAAGACAGGCTAAAAAACATCTGATGGTAGTGGAAATGTAGTTTCTGAGGAAGATGCAAAGAATACCATGGACAGACAGAAAAACCAATGACCAAATCCTACAAGAAACAAATGAAAACAGTCAAATGATTAGAGAAATTAGACATAGACAGTCACAATGTTTTGACCTCATTGTGAGAAGAAATAAATTGGAGAACTTGGAGACAACTTGAGATTGAGGGGAAGAGAACAAGGGGAAGGCAGAGAAATAAATACCTGGATGGCTTGGCCATGTGGTATGGTCGAGACAAGAACACTAAATTGATCCACAACTCTAGTGATCACATGAGATGGCGAAACATGACCCCCACCCCCCCCCCCCCCCCCCCCCCCCTCTTTATCGACATGGCACATGATGACGATGACAAAAATCACCTGGCAATATGATAATCTTCCATAAAACCCTAGATTTATTTCGAGTACCGATAGACCTGGTAGCCACAATATTACAGTGGCCAGTGGCATGTGTCTCGCGGCCAGGTGTTCAAATTTGCATCAACACAGTTTATGTAAAATTTACCTGGGTCCCCAAGTAACATGACATGATATTAACCATATCACTCACCAAGGCCTACACGACTATGGGACTAACACCATATGCCCAATATGTCTCCAGGTATGTACAAGCGTCATACCATTTATGTGTTTACATACCTTCTTTAGTGCCAGACAGAAGAGCAGTCAGAAAAATTAGTGACATTCCAAAATCTGATTGCAGGCAAAAGTTAGTGACAAACAAGTAAAGAAGCACCTGCTGGCATACATCATCTGTAAATGGAATGAGGAAGTTGACCTGGACACTCTGAGGCTGTAGAATGCCCGATAACATACAAGCTAACCCAGTTAACAAAGTGTCTACTGTGATGAAGCTTGCCTAGAACCTTGGATGTCTCGCTTTTGAAAGAGTCACAGAAAATCCTTATGATGATGATAGACAGACAGCACACAGCACCCAGTACATGACAGCAGAGACAGACAGCACCCAGCAGACAGATAGCACCCAACACAGACAGACAGCACCCAGTACATGATAGCACCCAACACAGACAGACAGCACCCAGTACATGACAGCAGAGACAGACAGCACCCAGTACATGACAGCAGAGACAGACAGCACCCAGCAGACAGATAGCACCCAGTACATGATAGCACCCAACACAGACAGACAGCACCCAACACAGACAGACAGCACCCAGTACATGACAGCACAGACATACAGCACCCAGTACATGGACACCTTACAACATAATCAAACTGAGTGTATTGCTTGCTGAAAAAGGTTATCATCATTTCCCAAATTCTTCAAGAGGTAAAACTCTAGCAGTAAGCTACAAATACAAACAAACAACAAACATCAAAAGCATTCAAAATTGTTGCTTTCTTGGGGTTTACAACCAGAATATCCTGATTCAGCTTAAAGAGTGGGAAGTCTGCATCACTTGATTAGTCAAGAATGACAGATTTCATTTGGGCCTCAGTAATACAGATATTCCACAAATAGAGAAGAGTGGTAAGACTATCATTTGATTAGACCTCATTTGGGTCTGAGTAATAAAGATATTCCACAAATAAAGGTCATAACCACTTTTGCTGTCCTGTTAACTGTCCTAAAGTGACGTGAAATACATGCAGCTAAAAATTCAGCAATAACCTATGATTTCCTTCAGCAGCAGATGTTTCCTATAATCCATTTCCAACGCATTCTCTGGACAGTAGGAAAACAGTTCACATCTGGCTAAAGAAGTGTCAGCATAAACTTGGGCTAACAGGTTGTAGGTCAAAACCCTGAATCTGAAATAAAGATGGACATAATGTTCAACATACACAAGTGATAATATCTAACAGAAATAGCTTTAATAGCCTGTGCCTCTAATTGTCAATTGAATTCAATGTACACTCAAGAGATTAGACATATTATTAGATACCTACTGATGTGTACAACTGCTCTGTGGTGAGGGCGTTACGGACACAATTCGTAATCTTGCATGCCGAGGTTGAAATAGCTGCGGGCAATTAGGCAGCAGACCGCCTTGCACTGGTTTCCATTCAATGGTATGTGTGCCGGTCATTCAGAAAGCAATGGCAAACTATTAACGTAAACATGCCAAAAAATCACAAACGGCCTAAAAATGCTGGGGTTGACTGCAAAGTCCTGTAACAGGTATGCAACTAACTGTACAACACATGCAATAAATTCTCTATGTACGGTACAAATTAGACCTTTTCTGTGTCTTCAAATTCTGTCACATGGTGGCAGTAATAATCTTTCTGCCATCTTTGGTCTTGTAATTCTATTTATTAATTCATTTGTAATGTTTCCAGATAAACAAATGAGACAGAGGCTCTTCATATGATGAACTAAAAGCTAAAACCAATATTCAGTTTTCTAGATACTAGTTCACATCTGTTAGCCGAATTACTCATTTCTTTTATCTTCCCTTCCCCAAGACATTAACTGATGAATGTGCACAATAAAACATAATACAGTGGAGGACTTATCCACGGTGAGACGTATTGGGTACATGGTGACAGCCTCATATTTGATCAATCGGCATTTGATGGCTGGTGTGGTCAATATCCCAATGGTCCCTTTTCTTCCCAGCACATCTTCTGGTCACATGATCGCAAAGCCAGCAAGCAAGCACTGCTAGCCACAGTCCAACAGCAGCTTCCAATATGCAGAATGTTAGGACAAAATGAGTTAATACAAGTTTAATGAAAATCCACTATGCTAACATGGTCCTTTATGTGATGTGACGTTATGAAATCATCATGTAAATAACCACACATTCAACTGTTATTTCACGCACATATAATAATTTTCTTACAGAAACTTAATTTGCTTCTACTATGTTTAAAAAAAACAGTTAGTATCATATCCTTTATAGGACACCACATTCAAGCCCAGCATTTTTGGCTGTTTGTCATTTCTTGGAAAATTTATGTTCAGTAGTTTTCCATTGCATTCTGAATGACCAAATCTTATACCTTTGTATGAAAACCAACGCAAGGCAGTCTGCTTCCAAATCACAGCAGCTGTGTTTCTAATGTGGTATGCAGGATTACGATATGCATTCGCAACTCTTTCGCCACAGTGCTGGCTCTACCATGTGAGGAGTAACTGGTTAATGTTTGGACCAGTGGTAGAAAACACTCAACATAATTCAGGAGCCAGCCCCTTTTTCTCAGGGGCCAACATATTTTTTTGGGGAATGAGTTAAGCCAAATGAAAATCTAAACTAGCATGCACTTATATAGGACTGAGGTAGTATGGTTAGTTATGTATCCTCTGAAATATGACTATAATAGTGTAGAGTAACCACTGTCAGACAATATTTAAACAGTCGTAATATTCTGTCAAATGAAAGATAATAAATTCTTTATTTTTAGTCATAACATTTCATGAAATAAAAAAGACCTGTAGCAGGAATCTGCTGTGGGTATGTGAAATGTTAGAACCATCACAGTTTGCAGGTCTGAGTATGTGAAATGTTAGAACCGTCACAGTTTGCAGGTCTGGGTATGTGAAATGTTAGAACCATCACAGTTTACAGGCCTGGTGGGTATGTGAAATGTTAGAACCAGTTTGCAGGTCTGGGTATGTGAAATGTTAGAACCATCACAGTTTGCAGGTCTGGGTATGTGAAATGTTAGAACCATCACAGTTTGCAGGTCTGAGTGCACAGAAGAATAGGTGGTCAGTCTGTTCCTCCCACAGTGAACACTGACAGATAACAATGAACCCTTGTCCAATCCTGCTCATGCCATGGTGCTAACCATTACACCAATGTACCCTCTATGTTGCATGTAAGGAGATACTTTAATAGTGATAATTCTTTTCAGTCTACCAATTTGTGTCTGTATCCGGTCTCTGTGGCTAAGGGCTTGCGAACACGGTTTGTGAGCCCGTATGATTCAAGGGTTCGAAACACAGCGGTGCTGGTTTTTTTTTAAAAGGTATAGAAGCTGGTCGTTCAGAAAGCAATGGCAAACTACTGAACGTAAAATTTGCCCAGGAATCACGAACAGCGAAAATGCTGGGGTTGACTGCTACGTCCTGTGAAGGACATGCAACTTTAAAAAACAATTGTGTTTTCCACTGTCTGTTTACACTCACAGCTCTCCTCATCTATGTTTCTTGCCCTACATATCCTAATCTTTAAAATGTCTTTTAGTATAGTAGTAAATCATGGACTATTAGTAAAATGGCAAGAAGAAGGAAGCATAGTTTTACAGAATATGTTGCAAAGTGTGTAATACTGCCGATGCTTGTCTAAACAAAAAAGTTCAAATAAGGAAACGTATAACCTAATACAGAACCACAGACATTAGTGATTACAAAACAAATGATTATCTGGAACAAACATGAAAATGAAATTGGAAAGAACCTTAAAAAGAAACCAAATACTTTCAGTTCACAGCATGGAACGATTCATCATTATCATCAAGTGCCACGCTGATAAGTGATCACTGGTTGAAGTTCGCCATCTCTCAAGATCACTAGTCTTAGATCAGGTCTCTGCTCTTGTCTCAATTGTAATGTGGCCAAGCCTTTAATGCTTTTATTTTTTGCCTTCCCAGTGCTCTTTTAAATCAATATTGCCAGTTGTCACCAAGCTTTCAAGTTTTTTTTTTCTCCTCATAATGTATCCAAGTATTTTGACTATCTAGGACTAATTTCTCTCATCAGTTCACAGTTTTCAATTGTTTATTCAAGGGCTGTCTCATTTGTTTGTCTGGAAACTGTCAATTACAAGACCAAAGGTGGCAGAAATACATTACTGACACCATCTGACATGAAATATATTGGTCAAACTGGCAGATGCCTTGCCGACCGCTTTAGGAAACATCTAAGAGACATTAATCAAGGTGCTGACAAACCTGTTCCCAACCACTTTAATTCTTCTAACCACAATGGAGTCAATGATGTATGGGTCACTGCATTGAAACCTTGCTTCTGTAACAACTCCATTAGACTTAAAATTGAAAGCCAATTAATAAACTCTCTGGGTTGCATTTACCCAGCAGGAATCAATACTTTTGTTGATGCCACGGTATAACTTTGCTATTTTCCCTGTATTTTATTCATATTCGACTGTTTGCACACCATTTGGCATATCTGTTTGTTTTGTCCTGTCCTTGATAAAGGTTTGTATAACCTAAACATCAACTGTGCTTTGTTGTCCTGTAATACTTATTGTTTTATTTTAATACTTCAGTATTATATATTTATTGATTGATTTTGTTTATGGTTTCTTAGATAAGTTTCACCTAAGATGGAGGTTTTTGTAAGGTACGTACACTGTGTCTATTATGTCTCTTTTTTTCGAAGGAGCTAAATATACCTAATTGTTTTCAATTAATATTGTTATATCCTGCTGCAGCTGCTGTTTTTTCTTTTGTTCCATAGATAGAGAAAAGGTCTAATTTCTACCGTACTTTGAGAATTTATTGCATGTGATGTACACAACACCTGGAGTTTTCATTCACCAACCACACACATTTTCATTTATTGAAAGACAGAAGATCAAGTGGTTTGGCCATGTCGTTAGAATGCAACATCAGCAACTACCATCACTGGCCTTACATCAAAGATCATCTGCGACGAGATCACGAGCGCTGGAACGCAAATTATTGCTCCCCACGACGCTTGACTGCAAAAGTGGAAGATGATGATAATGATGATGATGAACCACACACAAGGGAATACTTAACCTGTGGTTGAGAGTTAAATTATCTGCCTCAGGTTCAGCGAGTACTGAATTTGATTTAAGCATAGACTAAATGTTTCCAAGAACCATTGGTATCTAATGATATTGCAGTCTGATCTCTTGGGTAGTAAGATCGGATACCTAGTTTTCTCTGATAAAGGCAAATAAAAAAACAGAGACCTCATGTGCAAGACAAAAATCCCATGGCAGTTAGACATCACCAAAAGAAAACCATAAGGTTGCTACCCTGAAAAAATTGTTAGCAAATAACAACCACCTATGGGTAGGTTTAGAAAATGAATGGGAGAGTTTATACCGCGATATCTCGGAATAGACAGAGTAGTTTATACCGCGATATCTCGGAATAGACAGAGTAGTTTATACCGCGATAGCTCGGAATAGACAGAGTAGTTTATTCCGAGCCGGCGCGGAATAGACAGAGTAGTTTATACCGAGCTGGCGTATGAAGCTGTTTTAATATCAAGAATAATTTTCCAGATTGGTATCCCCAATAAAAATAATTGTGTCCCCATGCAAGAATTCTTAACTTGCGTTTCTGTACTCTTACTGTTTACAGGCATCCATCTTTGTTGACATTACCGACCTACTATTTCCTGATATTTATGTCATCATAATTCCGGTCCAAGCTGACAGTAATATGCGTTGCTTCAGAAAGACATGATTAGCCAATTCAAACACCAGGCTTCCGACTTACTGGCCTGATGAATTAACAAATAAACAAGGAAATGCTACGCAAATAAAGTGCAGGAAAACCTGGTATATGTGAAGCAGGTTGAAAAGAGAGAGGGGGGAGATAGATAACGAAGATAGTGTGAGAGACAGAGATACGAGAAAGATGTGTTGAAAGAGATAACAAAGTGATATAGACAAGTGAGAGAGAGGGAGGGATATATATATATATATATATATATATATATATATATATATATATATATATATATATATATATATAGAGAGAGAGAGAGAGAGAGAGAGAGAGAGAGAGTGAGAACTCGTGTTCGGTTGGCTAAGCGCCTTTCCCAAGACAACAAAAGTAGAGGACAGATAAGAACAGAAAGACAAGTGTGCAGGTTCTTGTGCAGCCAGATAAAGACCAACACAAAACACAAAAATCCTAGGAAACACTCTTGCTGCCAAAAGCGCGATCATCAGACCTGTACTGGTTGATACCAACACATTTTTTCTTCATTTACCAGGTATCTGTTATGTGGCAACTTCAATTGGCGAATGGGACAGGTCGGGAGAGAACATACCGGGCACTGCTCTTGCTGAGGCCTCGCTTGATACGGATGTTCTGTCTAAATCAGGGGTCACCAAACTTTTTTCACGGCGGGCTGGATAATGACGAGCGCGGGCCGCTTACTCATTCTGTACAATACTTGCGCCGGCCTCCGTGGCGAAGGTTCATAATCCCGTATACCCGCGTTCAAAACACAGCTGAGCGCGATTTGGCAGCTGATATTTGGCTTTCAAGATATCATCAATGTTTGGGTTGGAATTGCTGCATCCAATCAAGAGAATTGCTTTCAAATGTTCATCAGTCAATCTCGTTGGATGTGTTGACTTCATATACTTCATTTTTTAAAAAATGTTTGCTCACAGACATAAGTTGTTCCAAACACTGGTGACATACAAGCGGCAAATTTCTTCCGTTTCGGAAACTCAACATTAGGTAAGTAGCGGTAAAATTCAACAAGTTGTCCTCTAGTTATTGATCCATGCAAGCTGCAAACGGATGCCAACTCTTCCGTTATCTGAAAGTCCAAATTGACGCAACGAATGAACACGAGAAGTTGTGACACACTCGAGAGATCAGTCGACTCATCCAGCGCCAGAGAAGTTGTGACACACCAGATCAGTCGACTCATCCAGCGCCAGAGAAGTTGTGACACACTCGAGAGATCAGTCGACTCATCCAGCGCCAGAGAATACAACAAGTTCCTAGTTTGCCGGCCTATCGGTAGCACTGTGTTCTCTCCATGTTGTTCTATTCTCCCCACAACTGAGCTTGTCGAAAGGCTGATAGTTCCAAACAAATCGGTTTACTCAGGACACAAGTCATTTGCTGCTTCCATCATACGAACGAAAGAAGAAGAAGAAGAAGAAGAAGAAGAAGAAGAAGAAGAAGAAGAAGAAGAAGAAGAAGAAGAACGTACCTTTCCAGAAAACTTATAGATGTTTTGTTTCGTAGTGTCGCAGAAGATTGTACTTTTTCAAAACGGCAATACTTTTCGCTGCATATTACACAAATGGTTTACTGGTCCTTTGTTTCCACAAAGAAGTACTTTACTCCCCATTTTTCATTGAAAACGCGACACTCGGTGTCCTTGGGGATTATAGAAGCAACCACCTGCCCCGCTCTGTACTGGTACCTAAGCCCAGTACAGTCAGGGCTAATAGACCAAGCCATGTGAGAAAACCCGGGTCAAGGAGGTCTTTCTGGTGACTTTCTGGTAACTTTGACGTTTATGATGGCTTCCAGAGTAGACAGGAAACGATGGCGGCAGCGCTTGATCTCGAGGATGCGTACAATAGAGTTCGCTATGATATTTTGATGACTGCACTTATGGAGAAGGGGGTCAATCCCTGGTTGGTGAACTGGATAGCAGTAGTCCTGCATTCTCGTCAGGTTGCTCTCCGTCTGGGCGCATGGACCTGAGAGTCACATATTTTAACCCCGGGACTGCCACAGGGATCTGCAATCTCACCGGTGCTATTTAATGTGTATACGAGCAAGATTGCATACCTAGAAGCACCAGGGGTTGGAAGGATTATAACATTTGCAGATGATATTCTTGTCAGCTTGTGAAATTAGAGCGCATACAGAATGAAGCTATGCGGGCCATTCTGGGATATGGGATTATTTGTGCATGAATGCTCCAAATAGACAGACAGAAAAACCAATGACCAAAGTGTGTATACGTTACATACTACATCTGCCTACTGTTGCTGGTAGGCACAAGGTGATGCAAGCGAAGGCATACCTCAGAGTATCTGCAGAGGACAGATTGGCTGGCTCGGCAAAACTTGGTGGAGTATTGATGCATGACAAGGCAGACGTGGTTGCGGCCTTGTGGGAGCACATGTACACCTCGGAGGAGCAAATGGATTACCATGGTCTGGCAAGAATGAAACAGCGAGGAGTGACGAGGTGATCTGGCCGACGCTCAACGCTCAGTTACTAACTAACAGTCAGGGCTATAGGAGACCGCGAAGCATTCAGTTATGATTACTCTTCGCTCTTGATTAAGGATGGTTGAGAGGGAGAAGAGGTATGTGTAATGGTAGGATCTTCCAGTAGGGCATCTGCTGGGTTTCTACCCGTTCCTTTATTCTTTCCTGGTGTTGCCATGTATAAGACCATTGTGATGCGCGTATGACAGAGATCGGATCTCTGTTATAGATCTGAGTGCTGTTATTGGCCTACAATCACCTAATTACGGTCAGGACTGAGTTGCCCTCACCATGATGTTATCTACTCTACAGGTTCCATTTCCAGTTCCCCTTGAGTGTTCCACGTCAGTGTGAGATGATTTATTACGAAGAAGCAGTTCCAAGTTTTATACAATGATGACTCATGGAAAGAAGACAGAGGTTGCTGAGAGGTTTTACACGGGGCTCAGAACCTAGTTGTTCCGCAGAAACCTGGCTTCTGCTGAGTAGAATTGTATGAACAGAAGTGTTGTGTTTAATGAGTGATAAGCTTCATCACCGAAGATTAATAACTCGCATACTAAGGACATATATATATATATATATATATATATATATATATATATATATATATATATATATATATATATATATATATACACATCTACCTAACAAACATTAAAAGGTTGTGTTCTAAAAGAGGGGACATGTTATAATCAGAGACTTATGAACATTAAAACTTTCCCCAAGTGACATTTCAGTTAATTGGAAGATTATCCGTTCAAAAAAAAAACATTAGGAAACAGAGTAACTTCACCGTGTGGTATTCTCCTCACTCCAGGGACGACACTAAAGTGGTAAAGAAGAACAAGGAACTACTACGACATTCATTCTTTACACACACGACGGCCGCCTTGGGCTCAAGAGGACAGACTAACTAACTAACACTAACTTTAAACACAACACATATCAAACCCAACACACAATCACTCAATCATGTGCCATGCCGGAAAGCGTGGGGCGGTCATGACTCGCCATTTCATTCGATCACCAATGTCATGGATCAGCTCAGTGTTCCTGCCTCGTCCATGCCATCCAGGTATTTTCCTCTTGGTCTGTTCCCTTCAATCTTGCCAGTTGTCACCAAGTTCTCCAATCCATTTCTTCTCATAACATCTCCAAAAAATTTTGACTGTCTACGTCTAATGACTGATGTTCATTTGTCTCTTGTAGTACTTGGTCATTGGTTTTTCTGTCTGTCCATGGTATTCTTTGCATTTTCCTCAGAAACCACATTTCTGCAGCCATCAGATGTTTTTCAGCTTTACTGCTCATAGTCCAAGTTTCACATCCATACACACAAGAACAGACATTCAAATAAGAGCTGTCAGATTAATTGTGGGAGGACCACAGTCAGGGATCCAGCACAATGTTGGACAAGGCAGATTGTTGCAAAATGGTTGTTAACATTATCATAGAATCAGCAATGTCTATAAGCAGTAACATAGAATCAGCAATGGTTGTCAACAATAATATAGAAGCAGCAATGACTGTGGACATTAATGAAGAAGCAACAATGGGTGTGAACACCGGTGAGATATTTTTTAAGTGCAATGATTGTGGAGCTGCATTCAGATTGGCATTTTGAAATATCACATGACAACACACACAGGAGATACCTCTCCGCTACCAACAAAATAATTAATCAAGCGTTGTTAATTAAAACAATTTTACTACAACAAGAAAACTCTCAAAAAGAAAATACCCTTATTTTCAAAATTTATTATACATAAATGATGATATTGGTTATACATGTACATGTCATAAAATAACAATCCACTTTACAACAAAGGACATATACATATTACATTATAACTATCTATGACCTTGATGCTTTGACCTTTCAGTTATTTACATCACTGATAGACCAGTTCCATTTGTAGTGACTATCCATCTTCCCTTGGGGTAGGACTTTGCTGACCAGCAATCCGGAGCATTACTGTCTCCCATTACCAAGGGTGTTTGCGGATTTTAAAAAAAATGACTAGTTTTTAAATTAAATTCACTAAAAATTTAAAAACGAACGTAGGGTGTTGAAATTTTCAGAGCACTGTTATGAATGGTTGTTATGCATAAATATATATGTTTTATGGTCGACACCACCCACACATTTGTTGTATTTTTTTGCAAGCACCAGCTTGTTTATTATTCTGCCCCCAAGAATTCCCCTTTTCCTGTCTTGTCCATAACTTCATTGGAGTGAACAGTAGATATAAAGTTAACTCTTTTTCCTGTGTACTGAGAGAGGTGATTTTCACCATACATGTTGACTTCACACATGATCAGATCTATAGCAGTGTCAGTGAAACAAATCTTGAAAAAATCAATGGGCATAAACCCAGTTATGTCTGATGTGGACACCCTGTTGTTCTTTGTATGGAAGAAGATTGTCAAGCTCAATTAGTATCGTTCGCAGAAAGCAGGACAGGAAAGTGCGCTCAGTATCGTTCACAGAAAGCAGGACCGGAAAGTGCGCTCTCGCAGGAAGAAGGAAGGAAATTATCGCCAACCGGGGTTTCCTTCCGAGCTATCGCGGAATAAACTACTCCGTCTATTCCGAGCTATCGCGGAATAAACTACTCTGTCTATTCCGAGATATCTCGGTATAGACACTTCCAAAATGAATAACAAAGACACGAACAATAGATTGCACGATTTACTGCATCTTGTCAGGTACATACTGCAGAAATCACACAACATAAAATAAAGTAATTAGATAATTCCTTCAAGCTGAAATATACACATGTTCGCACAATAATTTCAATTGTCAACTAAGGTTATTTTAAACTGACTATCATGTCTTTCTGTTTGCACAAAACTGGCCTATGCAGATCAATTGTGATCGCTTCTGCCAACTTTAACATGTGACTATTTTAGAATAAGAAATACCTACTCTCCCTTTATGGAAAATTCCTAGGTTTAGAATAGACTAACCTTACCAAATGCATGCCAATGTCAGACACTGAAGTTTCAGGTGCATAACTGATTGTGTTACACTCACCTCAAAGAGAAAAGTAGAACAGTTGTGTGTGTGTGAGTGTTTGCTTGCTTTTAAATGAAGTATAATCCATACACATGATACTACTTCTATAGTGCACTGGACTGATGTTTGCGTGTGGATTAAATTTCCCTATTACCAGTGTCCCTTACCATCAGGCGAATCCACTCCAACTTCTGAGGTTCTTGTAATTTACGTCCCCAAGACAAAGACGAGAAGTGAGCATTTTATTTTAAATGACCGGTGTAGAGTTGAACCCACTACCTCAGCAACAGCACACTGGAGGTTTAAGAATGAGCACTTACCCATACAGCCATGCTGACCTCTGGAGCTATGTAAATACAATTAAATTAATGTGAATTGTGATTGCTAAATATTAGATGTGGTCACTGCAATTACTGAACTAATTATCTGGTACTCTGTACACTTTACAAGACATGAAAAAATACCTACTCTCCCTTTTTGGAAAACTCCTTTGTAAACTGACTTCGCTTTTCAAATGGGCATAGACCAGGGCCTTTGATGACTGCATTTGTTGAGAAAGTGACTTCCAACTTGCCCACTTTATCACCATTTTTTGGTAAACATGCTAAAAGTACATGTTTGCCAACATCTCCTTGTTGTGGGGTAAACGAATGTGACATCACTGAGTCAGTTAAGTCAAGAGTTCCTCTTTTTGCCTCCATCACCAATTTATTTAAATGTTTTTCATCAAACAGTTTCCAATAAAACTCACAGTTCTTAAAATCTGTGAATTCATATTCAACTTCGGGGAAGAGTGGAAACCCCACCATCATTGTATTCGGTAATTTCTGCAACTTTACACATGGAGGATTGTAGCAAACTGATATTTCTTCCTCCCAAACTTTCAACACTGCACCATCAATCCATGCGTCCTTATTTGATACAGACAAATCTAAAACGTTACCATTGTGAATAACCTCAATTGGAACCAAATCAAGTAAATCGGATTCCGATTCTTCAAATGATTCACATTGTTGTGAATTTGACTTTGATACGCTTGCTTCCCTTTCATCTGTAGTTTTCGCTTTCTTATTTTTCTTAGATTTCTTAACTACTCTTTTACTCAGATTTAGGCGTAACCTTTCCACAGCTAACCGCAATTCTTCGTGTTTCAATCTATTTAAATTGAATGTTTTAATGGTGCTGGTTCCACTTTCCTTGTTTATTTTCAAATCCAACGATATCTGTAAACGATCCTCATCTTCAAAACTTTTCACAAACAAAGTGGACATTCTGGTTGAATATTGTCTTGTGAGTAACCGCTGCTGTAGATAGACTAAACAAGTGCAGGTTCTAGAACTAGAGAACCGGTTTCTTAAAGAACAGGTAACAAGTCGTGGTAGAACATGCATCAATAACATCGTCGCCATTAGTTTACATCACAACCGGAAGACACCGTACTAAAGGTTGCCAGATATAAAATACGATTCAAGCCTAATATTACTGTGATGGCTGGCATAAAAGTGTAGAAATTAAAGTTAGGTCATCAAACACCCAAAGTGCACGTCCAATATTAAATTCAATTTTCTTTAAAATAATATCTTACTGTCAAAAAGACGGAGTGGCCATAGGGAGTCCTTTAGGTCCCAGTATAGCGGACATCTTTATAGCGCACTTTTTGTTGTTGTTGCGTATGCCTTATGGGACGTTGCAGTCAATACCAGCATTTTTTCAGCTGCTGTTGATGTACTAGGCAATTGTTACGTTCAGTAGTTTGCCATTGCTTTCTGAAGGACCGGCTCCCATACCAGCACGTTATAACACAACGCGACACGGTATAGCGCATTTAGAAGAGCAAAAAGTTATTTATTTATTTATTTATTTATTTTTTGGCGCTCGCTTACTTTGAACGCAAGCGTAGTCCAAACACACCACTTCTAGTAGTGCTGAACTGAATTTTGCGTGGGGATTAGCTTTCCCTAATAACAGTGACCCTCGCCATCAGGCGAACCAACTCCGCCGACTTCAGAGGTAAAAAAGTTAGTTTGTTGCATATGATTTACAGGACGTCGTGGTCAGCACCAGCATTTTTTGATGTTGTGATCTCTTAGCAAGTTTACGTTCAGTAGTTTGTCATTGCTTTCTGAACGACGGACACCTATGCCATTTTCGTAAAAAACCAACGCAATATGATCTGCTGCCAAATCGCCAGCGGCTGTGTTTCGAATGCAGGTTTGCGGGATTACGAACTTCCACGGGGCCGGCAGAACAAAGATCATTGGATATTAAGGACCTTGTTCTACACCGCCGGCATTGGGTGACATATTATTCCTCACAGACACCAGACAACAAGCGGAATTGTTCCACTACATCATGAACCAAATCCACAAGGACATTTTATTCCTCACAGATACCAGACAACAAACAGAATTGTTCCACTACACCATGAACCAAATCCACAAGAACATTTTATTCCTCACAGATACCAGACAACAAACAGAATTGTTCCACTACATCATGAACCAAATCCACAAGAACATTTTATTCCTCACAGATACCAGACAACAAGCGGAATTGTTCCACTACATCATGAACAAAATCCACAAGAACATATTATTCCTCACAGATACCAGACAACAAGCAGAATTGTTCCACTACATCATGAACCAAATCCACAAGAACATTTTATTCCTCACAGATACCAGACAACAAGCAGAATTTTACCACTACATCATGAACCAAATCCACAAGAACATTTCCTCGACTATTTACCACGAACATAATAACACCTTACCGTTCTTGGTCACCTTGATCCGACACCGAGAGGAGGCACCATTAAAAGGATAGTCTATCGAAAAGGAACACAAATTTCAACAGCTTTGCACCCATCCAATATAAGCGTGTATTGGTGTGGACACTATTTAGATTTGAGATTTGCTCCGACGACACACTAAAGGAAGACCTAGACACCCTTCTCCAGACTCTGACATCTAATGGATGTCCAACCGGTTTCATCAAGCGTGGCGCTGGCTGCCAGTCATCAAAACCTACAACCACAAAATCATTGGTCCCCAAACTTCAAGTGCTTGTTCGGCTCGCCTTTCGAGGAGACGATGTAATGAAACGAATACAGGATTGACTTAAAACAGCTGTAAACCGCACATTCTTTTCTGCTGAACAAATTATCAGATATAAAAACATCTCCATCCGTAAAAGAACCATTGTTTCCGTACGCCATATCAAACTGCGTTTATCAATCCAATTGTGAGTGCCAAGAGTCTTACATAGGTTGAACGGAAAGACAGCAAATCGAGTAGCCGAATATATACCAGTGTTGATGTAAAAGAGAGTTCCAACACGCCGAATGAACTGGTACACCAGTAGACCTAAAAACAAAACAAAACAAACAAAAAATACTCCCGTATTGTGATTACACTAGGGAGACACTGCTGAGGTTAGTAACTTTCATCGGTCCACATTGAGATAAAGGAATAGGTCGAACAATTTCGCATCCGGAAAACCTCATCATCCAGACAGATAGGTCCGTGAGGTGCAATTCAATGTCATCTTGGGCTTACATAGCACACAGGACGTGGAGGGAAAAAAATAAAAGACGCGTTCAAGATAACTACATCAAGCTTGAATATGGAGATCACCGCTGCCTCCAGAGCACTTGCATGGCCAGCAGAACAGGAAGTCACACTCGTGATAATGATATTAGACCACATAAACATGCTATTGAAAATCGCAACCGGCAGTCTCCGCTCCTAATGGATAGACAGCATTCAGAAGTCGCGACTCACATCAATTACCTGGATGTACGCAACGGGACATGGCTATGTTAAAGGTAATGAATGAGCAGACCACCTGTTAAATAACGCATTTTACACGCGGGAGGAAGCATGGACAGTGCTGATATAATCAATGCACTACGGCATTGGTTGCGGATGCTGACGAGACGCCAACGCGAACCCGATTAGTTGAACTGAAGATGAAGCCTGGTCAGGCACTTCAACGCCACCTGCAAGGGAAAGAAAGTAGATATGATAAGCTACTCCTGATGGGAACAGTAGCAGAAATACTTTGGGATAGATTTCAGCATCGGAGGACTTAATGCGCTTTGACGTCGTTCTGCATAGCATAACATAATATAACATTGTTATCCCATACAGGTAAACCCATGTCCTTCCAGGAATATTTATTTGTTTCTACTTCTCTACATCGTGCGTTTTTATGTTTTTCTCTATTTCTTTTGTCCTGTGGTTTCTGGACAAAGGACTTTCTAGTTATACTATTTTTAGTTTTGTCATCGTATGTCCCATTCAGCTCCAGTGTCTTTCTTCACCTCTTGGTTCACCGGTATTCGTCGTTTTCTCCATGAGCTGTATATTGATGATTCTGTCATGCCAATTTATTCCTTCTATTTTGCTTAGGCACCAATTAGTGAATGTCTGTAGTTTATACGAGATGTTTCTCATGTTTCTGACCCAAAGCAGAAATGATTTAACGTTAGAATTCAATATGCTAAGTTTGGTGCTAAGTTTACTCATACAAACGTCTTTGTGCTATAAAAGCTTCTATGGCCGTCAGTATTCTTATTCTCAGATCTATATCTGTTACCCCATCTTTGTCTGCATTGCTACCTACATAGATGTATGATTCCGTCTCTTAAAGTTAGGTTTCACCAAGGAAGATTAAATTATTGTTTGCTTGATTTATTCTCATTATCTTTGTTTTTTCCACCTATGCATTTTAAAACCTAATTGTTGTGACCTCCAATCCATTGCTGTCAGTTAATATTGCATCCGAGTTCGTGTGTGAGACAGGAGAGCGAAGTCTAGATAATCGAAGTGCTTTATCAGAGGAGTCCATAGAATTATATTTCAGTCAATGCTTGTTGTTTTCATAGTCAAGTCTATTGTCAGTAAGAAAAGCAGAGTTAACAAAAGACACCCCTGTCTCAACCCTGTTATTGTTTCAAATACCCCTGCAAGTGTTATTGGTGTATGGTGCTAGCTCTATATTTGTATAGACCAATTGGTACTCTATAGGCGAGTTGGTCAATATCACGGCGGCCTTCTGTACGTCCCAATATATTTCATGTTGCCTATTTTAGGCTGGGTCAACCTGGGAGTACAGGCCAATTATGAAAATATATTATTTGTTATTGGAATATTAGTGGTGGATTAGTATTTGTTATTGGAATATTAGTGGTGATTATTGGTGAAATTAGAGCGCATACAGAACGAAGCTATGGTGAGTTGCTTGCCATAGAATGGCTATATGGTGAGTTGCTTGGTATCGGATAAGACAGTTAATTTCTCTCCGTGTTCGTGAAAAGTTGGTTTAACACATTTAATAATTATTCACGAGAATATTTGCTTGAATCGTTTTATCCCCTGTTGGCTTCTATGACTCAGGGGTTAGAAAAAAACAATTCTCAATTCCCGAACATACCGAGTTGTTGGTTCGAAATCAGCTGCGGACGATTTGGGAGCAGATTGCTTTGCATTTTTTACGTTTGCATATTGCGGGAGTCTCTGAGTCTCTGTGGCGAAGTGGTCAAGCCGTTTGACTCGTGCTCCGAAGGTTGTGGGTTCGATTCCGGGCCGCGTCCTTCGGTTTACGAGGTAAATGTTTCGAAGACTCCCGTGGGTCGTCGCCAAAAGCTACGGAGATAAAACCCAGTGCAATGAAGTCGACCCTGTCGACTTTTAAGCGACTTTTATGCTTTGCATTGATTTTGATGACGTGACATGTTGGCGTTCAGAAAGTAATGGCAAATTACAACACGTAAAATTGCCCAATAACCCACAAACAGCTAATAAATGCTGGAATTATATGCGTAGTCTTGTAGAGGACATGTAACTAACTTTATAATTTTGGTTCAGACATTCTGGCAAGACAAGAGTTAATGTCAGATCTTATCTTTGACGGATGGCAAACAACAAAAAACCTATTCTGACCTTGGGAAGCATGTTCTAGAAATCTGACAGCATTACATTTGGAAATTAACTGGCTCTAAATCTGGGAGTGGGTGACAATGTGGGTGGGCTTCTCGCGTCTCACGTCTGGAGATGGGGCTTCTAATCCCCAGCAACGTAGGCCTATTCTGCTTAATACTTTCTTGAAAATACGCTTTTACAAGTCTGCGGTCAATGAAACATTTACAGCGAAGGCATTCTTGGGTAGCCGTAGCTGAGAGCATACGGCGTACACCTCAGACTCAGAAGGGGAAGGGTTCGATTCCTACCATGGAGCTGGGATTTGTTTTAATAAAATCTAGTGTCTAATGATAACAGACCAAGGGGAAGACCGAGAGGAAAATACCTGGATGGCTTGGCCACATGGAATTGTCGAGACAGGAACACTGAGCTGATCCACGACTCTGGTGATCGAGTGAAATGGCGAGTCATGACCGCCCACGCTTTCCGGCATGGCACATGATTGATTGATTGAATGATAACGCGCGTCCCCTTGATCTTTTACAAACATACTCGAGGCGTTAAACCACACACATGTCAAGTTGATAACAAGGAAACAGATGAGTAACGTTTACATATTTTTCATGTAGTTGTATCAGATCCAGCTCCGTGGCGAAGGCGTTACAGACGCAGTTCGTAATCCCCCATACCGCGTTCGAAACACAGCTGCGGGCATTTTGGCAGCAGACCACCTTGCGTTGATTTTTAAGCATTAAAAATGGTATGGGTGTCGGTCGTTCAGAAAGCAATGGCAAACTATTGGACTTAAACTTGCCAAAAGATCAAAAACAGCTGGTTAGTTAGTTAGTTAGTTAGTTAGTCGACAGATCATCCTCGTTGCACATCGAACCATTCAGTCCATAAGTGCTCGGATCCCCTCCTCAGCAAATCCTGCAGCGTGTAGCGGCTAACGACGCTGGTGTTGACTGCAATGTCATGTAAAGGATATGCAAATAACTATAACTATTCGTATCAGTGTATGTTTGCTTGCTTGTGAGCTGCTGAAGACTGTAGCTTCAACGTCTATTTTGTAACGTGTAATCTAGTAAAGCCGGTCTCCGTGGCAAAGTGCTTACGGACGAGATTCGTAAGCTCTGCTTACCCGCGATCGAAACACAGCGGCGACCGATTTGGCAGCAGACCACGGTACGCTGGGTGTAAGCGAATTGGTATGGGAGCCGGTCGTTCAGAAAGCAATGGCAAACTACTGAACGTAAACCTTGTCAAAACATCAACAACAGCAGTAAAATGCTGGTGTTGACAGCGATGTCCTGTAAAAAAGGATATGAAAAATAAATGTAGTAAAGCTAGTTCTAGTAAAACTTATATATTCTACTTGTCGTTTTTTGTTGAATTATTCATATCCCCTGAAGTTTAGAGTTAAGAGATCAGCTACCTAGCCTTCTTGGATAAGGACCACACACAAGACACACACACACACACACACACACACACACACACACACACACACACACACACACACACACACATATACACAGACACACACTCATTCACTCACTCACTCATTCACTCACTCACAAACACACTCACTCACACACACACACTCACTTACTCACTCACTCACTCACTCACATACTCACTCACACACACACACACACACACACTGACTTACTGACTGACTGTATGACTGACTGATTGACTCATCGACTCACTGACTCACTGACTCACTGAATGACTCACTGACTCACTGACTGACTGACTGACTGACTGACTGGCTGACTGACTGGCTGACTGACTAACTAACTGACTGACTGACTCACTCACTCACTCACTCACACACCTACCCACTCACCCACTCACTCACTCACTCACTCACTCACACTCACTCATACATACACACACACTCACTCATACACACATACTCACTCACTCACCAACCTACAAAAACACACTCACTCATACACAAACACTGACTCACTGACTGACTCATACACACTCACTCACACACACACACACTCACTCATACACACACACTAACTCACTCACCAACCTACAAACACACACTCACACACACACACACTGACTCACTGACTCACTCATACAAACTCACTCACACTCACACATACACACACGCACTCACCTACCCACAAACACACACACTCACCCACCCACAAACACACACTCACTCACCCACCCACAAACACACACACACACTCACCCACCTACAAACACGAACTCACTCACCCGCCCACACACCCACCTACACACACACACACACACACACACACACACACTCCAGCAGGCAAATTGTGCACGTCAAAAATCCCTGACAGTTGGAAATCGCTAAGGGTATGTATTAAGTAGCATTATCAGAATCACCCGGCCGCCTTTACTTTTAAAGACATTTCCAGGTAGCAGTTTTACGCCATGTCCACCAGAGAGCTACGGCCTTAATGAGTGTAAATTGGTCTTAAACTTACGGTGTAGTAGTACTATTAGTATGGTTGTTATTTGTAATTTTATTATTGTTGTTACTTTTATTATTATTGTTATTATTATTGTTGTTGTTAATATTATTAGTTTGTTGACTGCTTAATGTTTGAGGTTGAAAAGCAAATGTTACCAGATACAAGCAAAGTATTTTGATTAAAGTAGATAGAAGGAAAGATAGAGTGAGTGAGTGAGAGAGAAAAAAAGGAGAGAGAGAGAGAGAGAGAGAGAGAGAGAGAGAGAGAGAGAGAGAGAGAGAGAGAGAGAGAGAGAGAGAGAGAGAGAGAGAGAGAGAGAGAGATGTGAATGTATTCCAAAACTGTATAATCCAAAAATAAAAAATAAGCAGGATTTGTAAAGGAAAGCATAACTCTTGTATGAATTTGAACTAACTAGGAATGAATAGACTATTTATTGATATCAATCAACGACATCGCGGTGACGTTTTCCCAGCCTCATCCAGTTTCTACAGCCACTAATGATGTGAGGAGATTAAAGTTTTGCATGTTCCGAGTTCCACAAATTATCAGTTATTCAACCTGCTCGGATGATTGACAGAAAATATAATCATCAGCGGGACAAACTTGCAGTAGTTAAGACAATAAAGAGGGGAAAAGGCGCATTGGATATGTGGCTAGTTAAATAGTTAGAGGCATATCCTACACAGGCTGTTGCAGCCAACCCCAGCATATGTGGCTGTTTTTGATGTCTTGGAAAAGTTACATTTAGTAGTTTGTCATTGCTTTCTGAACGACCGACACTCATACCTTTGTATGGAAGCCAATGCCAGGATGTCTGGGTGCCTGTATCTTGACAGACATACAGCATCAACTCTTCTAATCTTTCAGCACAATTCGAGAAGAAGGCTGTGTCATCTGCATATCTAAGTTCTGGAATTGGATCTCCACCAATTATAAATGGATCAAAATTGTTTTTAAAGTTTCTCATTACATATTCTGCACATATGTTGAGTAGGCAAAGAGAAAGAATGCATTCCTGTCTTATGCTCCTTTGCCAATCAAAGCAGTCTGATGTTTCACCAGCTACTCTGATAGCTGCTTGTTATTCGTGATTCAATTCATTTATTCATTAGCGTGTCGTTGGCAGAACCTTGCTCCCATAACAACCTCATAGAAAACCTCTCGATCATAAGCAAGATGCCCGTCCGATACACCAATGAGGAGAATCATCCGTCACATCCTACACCCATTTTCTCTTTGGTCTTCCTCTTCCTCTCTTCCCGGGCATATACTCCTCCATTAGTGTTTACTACAAACTTTCGTGACGTTTCAAGTAACCAAAATATTTAAATTTTCTTAATTTTATTTGATTTATGGTCTTTAATAGTCAACGTTCTTCAATACTGGGATAGTTGCACATTAAGCCATGTGCAAATCACACACACACACACACACACACACACACACACACACACACACACACACACGCACGCATGCACGCGCGCACAACACATACTCCAATAAATTGACACTATTGCATAGATGGCTAGAAGAAATAATAATTATCCTTTGTTTCCTAAAGCATTTATAAACAGTAGGCTAAACCTGTAAATTAAATGTACCAACTTCTGCATTCTAAGAATAAACAAAACCAACTAGTATGCAAATATGATAATGATTTATTATCATTAGGAAATCTGTGACAAAATAATGCAAGAATACAAACATACTCCAGCACTCACACACATAAACTGTCAAAAGTAAAAAAAAACAAACTGTCATTCACTGCCAATATAGTACCTTGCAAACATAAGTAAACATATATACATATATACTGTATGCATACACATACTCAAACACACACACACACACACAAAACAGGTTAAAACATGTAGAACTGGTACATGGTTTATCATGAGCGAACACGTATTTAAAAACAGATACACAAATAAACAATGAGAGTTAAAAACAGAGCATATTGTAATACCTTAGAGCGTCATTCATATGCAATAAGTAAAGGACTCTTTGTACTGGCCGTGAAGCATATTTAGCATGTGGGGCTCGCCTCATATTTCTATAGACCAACTATTGGGGTTGGAACTCTTCGCTGGCTTCTGAGGATGGAGACGGAGCGCTTATGGGAATACCCCGAATGCTGTGATGTCGGTTCCTAAATCAATCAATCAATCAATCAATCAATCAATTCTATAGACCAATGGGCAATGGAGAGGAGATGTGGTCAATATCACATTGGCTGCCTTTACCTCCCAAAGCATTTCCTGAAATAAATTTTGGGCGCGGTCGACCTGGGCGCTCTTGACAATGGTAAAAACCCGCACCGATGTGACTTCGAACCCAAGACCATCGATCCGACAGGTAAGCGTGTTAACCTATATGCTACAGCGGCTCCCTAGTGAGTCACGGAAAAATAAATCGGTAACAAAATGACAATCACAGTGTGGTGATATTTTAATGTTATTTTGGAAAGAAAGGCCAGAGGAACGACTTCATTGCACCGAATTTTATCTTAAATGGCCCGGTCTCTTCCCCCAGGGCGGGCTGACGAAAGCGTCGCACAAAGCACGAACTCTGTAGCTCCAGCGACGACGCCCTGGAGTCTCAGAGAAAATTACAAATTGCAATTGTGAACCAAACGACTTAGGCCGGAATCGAATCGACAATCGTCGGGGCTCGAGGGAGGCAATGTAACCACTTTGTCATACAAATACCCTAAAGTTATTTTGGAAAACTGTGTTAAATAGACCGTTGCTTATTTGTTATCACAGCCGTCTCTTGTATACGGAGATTGCGGTTCTAGTGTCTTGCAAAGCAACTAATATTTATCTTTGTGAAATTACAAGTTAAGATACGCTTATTAGTATTTAAAGTAGGCAGCGGCTGTTAATGCCTTTTGCCTCATGGGCCCTTGACAAAATTCTCTCACCCCCAGATTTGCATTTAATTGGAAAATGGGTACATTAGTTTTCGTTACTAGCTGTCAACTCGGAGCGTAATCCACAGACGTGTTGTCACTGTTAGTAATTGCTACTACTACTGGACTGATTTTGCGCGAGGGTTAGCTGTCCAGAGTCCCACGCCATTATGCTAACCCACTCCGACTTCTGAAGTAATTGTAATTGACATCCCCAAGTCAAGTACAAGAAATGAAGATTTAAGTCAACGAGACCTTATGTCGAACGAACCCACTACGCTGCGATCAGAATAGACAATTTAAGTGCGTTAAACCTCTCAGACACGCCGACCTCCTGGACACTTATTAATAGCTTTATAGCGAATTAAGGAAAGAAACATTTTCCAAGGTGTTAATTTGCATGTTTCTTTACGACATCTTAACCATCACTAGTATGTCTCGGGTTAGTATGTATTTTCCCGAGTCAAGTAAACAGCGGTTGCTTGCACAGATATACACAACGTAGTTTACTGGGCTGGCTCGTCTTTTGGGGAGTCCGATGCTAAACTATCTATACTATTTCAGTTACTATGAATACTTTGGGAGCAAGGTAGACCAGTGACTTCGGCGCCAATCTGCTGGCCCTTTCGTCATTTGCCCGAATCTCCAATGAGGCGGATTATGTATTACTTTATAGATTACAAAAAAAAAACATCCCATAAAGTGATCAAAATGTTGCAGTATATTAATGCTTACCGAAAATATCTCAGAATAATAGAACGGTATCTATTGGAAACACGTAGCAGAAAATTAAATTCGGAAGTAAAGTGGGCATATATGAACAGATAAAGAAAGGAGTAAGACAAGGATGTGTGTTGTCTTCGGGATATTTTCTTCCTTTATAATTAAATAATAATGAGAGAGAGATCAAACATAGACCAAGACCAGGTTCTATACTGGTCAAGACCTACTGACACATCCTAGTTGCGCGTCCTGGGCAACAGGTCCCTTCGGGGTCTTGGCTAACGTCAGTAGGATCGCTGATTCCTCCGAAGTCGGAGAGTGTCTGCCTGTACAGCGAGGAACCACCAGTCTGCACACCAATAAGCCAGACATGGGACAACGGATACTCACGCAAACCTCAGGTCCTGTATGACATCACACTGATGTTGGACAACAGGATGTCACCATCCGACATACATAACTTTCACGCTGGAGTTCACAGCCAGCGAATGCAAGCAAGCAAGCAAGACTAGGAGTACGAGCTTGAGGGTTTAAGATACTCAATCTGCGCCATTAAGATGACATTATTGACACTTGAAAACTCAAACATTCTGTAACACTTGTTGGGCATTAGAGCAACATAGAGAGCTTAAAAAAAACTTTCCTTGAATATCAAGAAAAAAGAAACACTGGTTACATCAAAGAAAAAGATAGCACCAACATATTATATTACTTGTACAATTCATTCATTCAGTAGCATGTCCTTTGCAGAACCTCGCTCCAACAACAACCTTCCGGAAAACCTCTCGATCATAAGCAAGATGTCCCGCGTCCGACACACCCATCTGGAGATCATCCGCAACATCCTGCACCCATCTTCTCTCTGGCCTTCCTCTTCCTCTCTTCCCAGGCGTATACCCCTCCATTATTGTTCTCTCCAAACTATCTATCTATCTATCTATCTATCTATCTATCTATCTATCTATCTATCTATCTATCTATCTATCTATCTATCTATCTATCTATCTATCTATCTATCTATCTATCTATCTATCTATCTATCTATCTATCTATCTATCTATCTAGTCTATCTATCTATCTATCTATCTATCTATCTATCTATCTATCTATCTATCTATCTATCTATCTATCTATCTATCTATCTATCTATCTATCTACTCACTCCAGAAACGGGTCATGAGTCTAATTTATAACAAACATTTATCTGACAATCCTAGCCTGTATAAACGCCTTCAGTTACTACCACTCCGCAAACGCCTGCTTTTCAATAAAGCTAAACTAATTCACAAAATCCTGCATCGGAATGCCCCAAATTACCTTTGGCCATTGTTTAAATATAATGCTAGACCCAGTAAACGTTTAAATATATTACACATTCCGAAGCCTAGGATTGACTTATACAAAACAAGCTTAACGTACTCTGCAGCTCAGCTGTGGAACAATCTTCCACAAGAAATCAAAGACATCATCAATCCCTATTCATATAATCGCAAATTACTCGAACACTATCTCAGTACAGATTATCTTCCCCCTTAATAATAGAGATAATATTAATAATAACAAAACCCTAGTATAACAGCCAGTCCCCTTTTGGTAGGCCAGTATATTCCACATGGCTAATAACAAGTGTCAGACCATTATCTAATTTTACTGTGTCGTGTAGTTTTGATGTTCGCATTTTGCCCATGCCTTTATAATGCATATCTTTTTTATTGTTGCTGTTCTCTGTTAGCCTTGAATGATGTGTGAATGAAATAATGTATGAAAGAGAGTGATAGAAGGGCAGAATGTTAGACGGGCCTGCGTGCCCAATTCTTAACCCTTTGAAAATAAAGTTTGTTCGTTCGTTCGTTCGTTCGTTCGATCGATCTATCTATCTATCTATCTATCTATCTATCTATCTATCTATCTATCTATCTATCTATCTATCTATCTATCTATCTATCTATCTATCTATCTATCTATCTATCTATCTATCTATCTATCTATCTATCTATCTATCTATCTATCTATCTATCTATCTATCTATCTATCTATCTATCTATCTATCTATCTATCTATCTATCTATCTATCTATCTATCTATCTATCTATCTATCTATCTATCTATCTATCTATCTATCTATCTATCTATCTATCTATCTATCTATCTATCTATCTATCTATCTATCTATCTATCTATCTATCTATCTATCTATCTATCTATCTATCTATCTATCTATCTATCTATCTATCTATCTATCTATCTATCTATCTATCTATCTATCTATCTATCTATCTATCTATCTATCTATCTATCTATCTATCTATCTATCTATCTATCTATCTATCTATCTATCTATCTATCTATCTATCTATCTATCTATCTATCTATCTATCTATCTATCTATCTATCTATCTATCTATCTATCTATCTATCTATCTATCTATCTATCTATCTATCTATCTATCTATCTATCTATCTATCTATCTATCTATCTATCTATCTATCTATCTATCTATGTTCGGCCCGTTCCCGTTAAAAATATAGATAGAATAGAAGAATAGATAGAAAATATGATTGGAAGAGATCTATCTAAAGTAAACTTGGCTCCCGTTCCCGACTATCTGTCTGTCTGTGAGTCTGTCTATCTGTCTGTCTGACCTGGTCCGGCTGCACCTCATTTAATTCATATAGATTTCTATAGCCAGGGGACTTAACTTAAGATATAACAATGCTACTAAAAGTTATATCCCTTTTTGTCATATATTTTTATATTTTCTTATGTTCAGTCATGTAATTACAAAATTAAATTTTAGGAAGGTAATAGCTGATAGCTGATAGATAAAACTATCACAGTTGGTTGCACAGGAGTGAAAGGAAAACGTGTAGAAAATTTCATCACAATCGGTTGGACCGTTCGCGAACGCATAAAGGACGGACATACATACATACATACACATAACGATTTTTATATATATATAGACTAGCTGACCCGGCCCGGCTTCGCCCAGGCCCTGGAGGGGATCTATCTATCTATCAGTCTGTCTGTCTGCTTGTTTGTCTGTCTATCTGTCTGTCTGGCTGACCCGGCCCGGCTTCACCCAGTCCCTGGTGGGGAGCATCTCATTTAATTCATATAAGTAGTCATATAAGCTCTCCCGTTCCCGATTATCTGTCTGTCTGTCTATCTGTCTGTCTGTCTGACCCGGCTTCACCCAGTCCCTGGTAGGGAGCATCTCATTTAATTCATATACGTAGTCATATAAGCTCCCGTTCCCGACTATCTGTCTGTCTGTCTGTCTATCTGTCTGTCTGTCTATCTGTCTGTCTGTTTGTCTATCTGTCTGTCTGTCTGAGCCGGCCTGGCTTCACCCAGTCCATGGTGGGGAGCATGTCATTTAATTCATATAAGTAGTCAAATAAGCTCCCGTTCCCGACTATCTGTCTGTCTATTTATCTATCTGACCCGGCGTGGTTTCGCCCAGCTCCTGGCGCACAGTAACTTAAAAGAATGTCCTTCCACACACCATCCATTATTTTTAATGAAAACTGTTTTTAATCACCGACATAACAGTTGATAACTTCTTTAAGCAGAAAAAGATAGGTTACAACGTTATGCATTATGCATTATTTTTATGAAAACTCTGAAAATGCCTTAAAGATTATATCATTATTTATTATAACTCATATGCCTGAAAATAACTATAGACAAAGAGTTTAACAATAGTGCAAGTAAGTCCAACAATATGATTATAAAGTATATAGAAATGTTATTAAAAGTTATGCCCCTTGAAATAACTTTTCTAGAGTGAAGTCCCCCTGCTATATAGAAATTATATAATGAAAAATGAAAAATTAAATGTTATTAAGTAAGCAGCCGATTTTACACTAAGAAACTATTACAGTCGGTTACACAGGAATGAAAGGAAGACGTGTAGAAAATTTCATCTCAATCGGATGTACCGTTATCGAACGCATCCAATACATAGCCAGCCACCCACACACATACACTCTGTTTTATAGATATAGATTTAAAAGCATGCTATAAAGTACTCGACAAAGAAATAACGAAAATTCTGGATGGCATAGGCATAGTTGACAAAGAATTGAAAGTTGCCAAATGCACATACATGCAACCAAAGGAATCTATAAGTATCCTAGTAATATAGTTCCGCGTATTCATTAAAACAGATTGTCAGACCCGGTTATGATCTTTGTATAGAGATAACATAACAAGTTTCTTTGCACAGCGAAAATAAAAGATCGTTAAGAGATATTACAGAGTTAAAGTGGGAAAAAAAATAATATAAATATCCTGCTGAAACAGGTGAATAGAAATAGCAAGTGTTTTTTTTATCATATCCCTTACAGGACGTTGCAGTCAACATCAGCATTTTCAGCTGCTGTAGATGTAGCCTACTAGGCAATATTACGCTCAGTAGTTTGAGATTGCTTTCTGAACGACCGGCTCACATACACCGTAAATTACCAACGCGGCTATAACAGCTACCGATTCTCGCGCAGGTTACGTTACTTCACGAGAATACACGGGATTATGGAGAAAGACGTTAACGCCTAGGCCAGGGAGACCGGCTAGAGCAAGTGTTAGTGGAAACAATAACAACTCATTGAAGGCGATTTAGGAGTGGATCGCTTTGAATTGAATACCACAATATTTTGAGCGTCGGTCGTTCAGAAAACAATAGCAAACTACCGAACGTTTATGGACTTCATATATCGTGATTCCTATAGACTGTTATTTCCTCTGTCCATTGCTTACACGATAGGCCTCTTCTTCTGGTTCCATTTTGGTCTGTACATCATTGCTTGTTATGGTATACTGTTAGTTGGTAGCCTAGGTGTATGGAACCATTTAACTTACTGTTGTCTGATGAAATCTAGAGCTGCCATAACTCCCACTTTAGTCCTGATTTCTTCATTTCTTATATTTTCTTTTCTTGATACATTGAGTATTCTTCTCATGAATCTCATTTCGGTTGTTGTAATTGTCCATTTCTCTTTTTCTGTTATTGTCCAGGTTTGGCATAGGTAGCATTGAGTTTGTAGGAAGATTATGGTGTAGGGTGTGTTTATCTATTGATAATTGTTTCTTTTTTAGTATAGGTGCCATTAATGGACAAGACTGGAATATTATGCCAGACTTCTCATAAACCATTTGACAAAAACTAACCATGAGGTATATTTAAATAGAAGGGACGACAGTGAAAACTGTACAGATATTTAAATATATGGGAATACAGTAAGGATATTCACTTATCTGTGGTAATTGACAACGCAGATGAAAAATAAAGTGCACGCTTGAATTAAGGATGCCGAATAAGATTAGAACAGAAATTAGATACCGCTGTGATCTGGCTTACCAGATTAAATTTTAGATTTAAAAGCCAAACAACACCAGAACAAGCCATACAAAAATCTTCATAAATTTTAATCTATTTTTCAATCATACTTTGTAAACTTAACTCCAGATATAGAATATCGCTGTTTTCACATTATAATGAAGAAAACCAAGGGCATCCACCTGTACAGAAAACGCCTAAAGTTAGTTTAAAGATACAATGAAGTCTTTATATTTGTATATAAGCAGTGGATATCATAATATCATCAAGGAGACTTTGTTGCATTTTGTTTAAGCAGGGATTACTAGGAAAACGAAATCTAACCCCACCAGGCCTGCTTTACGTCGGCGTCTGTGGGTTAGGGGTGGTAAATGCATTCTTCACAATCACCACATCCCGGGGTCGCTGTCAGCCACACGAGAATTTGGAGCAGATCGCCTTATGTTGATTTTCACAATGGTTTGAGCGTCGGCAATTCAGGAAGCAATGACAAACTACTCAATGTAGCATTCCCTAGCAACTGATAAACAAGCAATAAACTGCCATATGTCATCTATTGCCTATAGTACCTTGCGGTGCAAGAGGGGTGGGGGCGGTGTGGGGGGGGGGGGGGGGGGGGGGGTCTTGAGCGTGAGAGAATTAAGGCGGTCTGGCTAGTGCAGTCTCCGCGAACTGTGCAGGTTAGGGGTTTTCTTTATTTTTCCCAACAGAAAAAAATAAATCCACACCTTACCGAAGATACTAACATGGGTGTCCAGATTGAGAACCCGGCGTTCTAGCCACTTGACCAGCCGTTCCTCAACCAATAAACACTGGGGTTAATTGCGATGTCCCGTACAAAAAATTACTCTAACTTTGTTGTTGTTGTTATTTTTTCTTTTTTAATTATGAAAAGGCTTTTACCATGGCAATATGCAAAACACGTGTTCAAATGTTGAAATTTACATCAGCGACACAGCTAAAGTATTTGCAACGAAAATAAATGATAGTAAGACAGGAGTGATAGTTTCGAAACAACCCATCGATGACATATTAACCTGGAAGGAAAGACTATCGAATACGTGCAGAAGTTTCCCTGAATGGGCCAAATCATTACAGAGGATGATTATTGTGAAGCTCATGTAATATCTAGAATGGAAGTAGCTACAAAATAATTCCAGGAATAACAAACATTTCTGACATCAAGTACCATCAAAATCGAGGTATGGAAAAGAATAATCACCACACATTTCTGGCCAGTATATAGGGCCTAGCACCATATATCTAGTACGTATCAGCGCGTGTAAATAGGCTCTTTACATTTACATATATTGTACGTAGAACTATACTGCTCTGACATATTAAAGCTAGAGGAAAAAGAAATCCAAAACAATGCGACATATTTAGTGAATTTAAACACCGTAGCCAACCAAGCTCGGCAATCTCGTAACAATTGATACACAGCAGCCATCATGTTAAAAAATGACAAGTGTTTCGCGTAATGTACTCGACGAACAAAAATCGACTGCGTAAATATATCGAGACATTAGCAATTCAGATCATTTTGTGCAAATAGAAAGATTTCATATTAAACTTGCGATTACCGCGATTTTAACTAATGCTCTACATTTGAACAATAACAGCAACTATGTGTTTTAATTATTTCACAAAAAGAATAATTCATCTATGTATATATGTGTGTGTATTTATATGAAATATAACTCTGCAGTATACACATGGCGAAATACAGCCACATATGATAGTCAATAAAGTGCAACATATTGTTTGCGGCTTCTGTGTTTAGACAACAGAAAGACGGTAAAGAACTTGGAATTTTTGAGATGTGACTGGAGCATGAAAGGAGTGAGCATGACAGAAAAGAGAACAACGAATATATTCTTAGAGAAATTCACCAAAAAAGACAACTACTAAAACACTTAAAAAGCAGTCTGTCATGACTTGCTAATAATATGAGATCTGGGGCTGTGCTATTTGAAAATATCGAAGTCCAAAATCCAGGATAAAGTCCAAGAAACAAGTACATCCCACAAGTATGCATCCACTTTGAAGTTCTTACGTTGAGCTGAGAAGAGTTTCAGACGACAAAGGCCAGTGGAGTGAGATGAACAAACGACTTCAACACACGACTTAAGACTAGTTTACAAGGAAGAGGATGGAGATGGATAATGACAAAGATGACTCTTAAACTTCCGGTGTGCTGATGCTGAGGTAGCGGGTTCATCCCTATACCAGAGAGTTGAACTAGAATGTTGATTTCTCGTCCTTGGCTTGAGGACGTAAATTACAGATCCCCCAAAATGGGAGTTGGTTCGCCTGATAGCGAGGGACACTGGTAATAGGGAAAGATAATCCACACGCTAAAATCAGACCAGTGCACTAGAAGTAGCACATATATGGACTGCGTTTGAGTTTAAAAAGCTAGTTAACGAAAGAAAAATACAAGAGATGATCATGGAGAATGCTACACAGCTGGGCATCATGGAATGTAGAAACGATTGTCTCAGAAATGATTGGCAGCACGCAAGAAGATATTTGTTGATACATGTTATGAGAAAAAAATTGCGCGACTGTACAATGCAGAAGACAACAAGTATATCCTCTCTTTCTCATCATCATCAAGTGTGTTGTTGATTGGCGTGGACGATTATGTTTCTCCACATCTAGCGATCAAAAACGGCAATTATCAGTTCGTGTACTAACTCCCTTCCGTGTCATGACACAAGAATGTCCAGGATCTTCTCTCGCTGTCTCCCCCTATTTTGTTTAAACAAGTCTTTCCAGCTGTCACATGTTCTAACTTTTGTCTTCTCATAATGTGGCCAAAACATGAGGACTGGTTCTTTCTGATGTTTGTGGTAAATTGTCTTCGCGACTTAGCCTCCCGCAAAATATCCAGATTGCTTGTTGTGGCTGTCCAAGGAAGTTTCAGCATTCCTCCATAAAGCCACATCTCCAAAGCCTCCTCCTTATTACGCTTGTGTAATAATTGTCCAGGGTTGGCTAAAACTGGTTCTATGTAACATGCAAGAATTCTTTTGCTAACCCCCAATGACAAGGGCCTATTGCACAAAATATTCTTCATTTGACAGAATGCAGTTGTTGCTTGTTCTGTTCTGTTCTGTATCTCTATAATGCAACTTCTCTCTGGTGTTATCCATGTACTAAATATTGAATGTTTGCATTTATCGCAAATTAGCATCATGTTCTTTAATTGCACATTAGGCACGATCAATTTCTTTGACATCACCATGATTTCAGTTTTCCTATTAATCAAGCTAAGATCCATGTTTTTCACTTTCTACAAATCACTGTATCTATCATTTTCCATAGTTCTTTCTGACATGCTACGTTCACAACGGTGTCATCAACATAACGAAAGCTATTTATATTGTCCTTCAACAAGGTTCCCTGGAATATTTTCTGTAGATCTCATTACCTGTTTACTATAAATATGTAATGTTCACAGGAAATAAAGACCGGGTTGGAGTGTCAGATGTCGAAATACGTCGTATGAAACCTGATTCCGTTTATAAATAAATTATCACAGTATTCAGCAAACAATACAAAGCGAATTTAAATTATAAAAACAAAACTATTCTCACGGGAAAACAAAACAAGGATAAAAATGCATGTAGTAATGACTAGAAATATGGTACTTAAGAAAACACAAGCAAGTATCCAGAAATACATTATCAGAATATTTGCTTAATAATAAAAAAAAAATGAAAAGCTCCCGAACATGACATTTCAAGAAAGACATGTACATTTTCATAAAGATTATTTACTAATGGACATCACAGACATGGACACATGGCCATTTCATTGTATTCATATTTTAATTATATTACTTTAATTTTATTTGCCACCACCATATTATAATAGTCAGCGAGATTCTTTAAACAGCAAAATGATAACAGATAGTTGTAACTATAACAGATAGTTTTAACCACGCTTATTAGTTGTAACCCTGCTAAGTAGTTGTAACCATACTATATATTTCGCTTGTTCTCAGCTTGTAGTTACTAACCTCCATTGTGCTACAAACGGTTTGCTGTGTCGCAACAGCGGTGTTTTAATGGTTGTAAGTCTGTACGAAATTTTCAATTTGTTAACGGTGTTCAAAATGTAATTATTTCTATGTAGCTAAAGTGACATATTTCTTTTAAAGCGTGCGAATCACAGATGTTTGATAAATGAAAAGAAGCGACTTAAGATCAATCGCTAATATATATGTATATATATATATATATATATATATATATATATATATATATATATATATATATATATATATATATCTCACGATTAAATGCGTGTTCATACGTGTGATTCCATATTATGTCAATTATTCACCATCGCATCTTTTTAATATTATTCTTATATTTCGACCGCAGCGGTGAACAAAACTCCACATTGTTAAAGTTATGATTAGAGTAAAATTATATGTTACAAAGAGTAATCTGATAGACATATTCACTATAATGGACAATTTAACATCAACATTCATTTTCACCATCTTCTTAGATTTCATAGCAACAACTCCTTCCACTTGATCCCTGAACTACAGCCTTAATCACGGTTATTTCCGATCACTATGTTAACATTTATGACATTTAATGTGAGACCTAGCAATAACAGCCATATTTGTCCAGAGACCACCAAACCACAGACGTCTTATCACACCCATCTCTGGGCACCAGTCGATCACTTTGTTTACTGTCTCCTGCAACACTTACGCAATTTTCGTCCTGTCTCTCCACTGCATCTACATAAGGACATCATCCGCAAATATCAGTATCCTTCCAATGCCTGGAGCTTCAATGTATAACAACACCATCATTGTTGTCATTGTTGTTAACACCATCATTGTCTATAGTGAATAGTGTGGCACGGAGTGACCAGAGGTTCTGCCCGACACGCAGTGCTTCGAGAAAGGGCAGAGGGACACATAATCAGATTGCAGCTGATACCATCAGTATTGGACTCATCGTTGGTTGTAGATGATGAGAATGTCCGGAGTGCTGTGATGTCTGTCCTTGACTTAACTCAGCTCAACAGAGTTGATTTAGAACACCAGTGACCGAGATCTGTTGAGAGACATGAACGCAAACGTTGACGGCGAGTCATGTGATGACGATGATTCTTGGACAGGCACTCACTGTATTTTGGCTGTTTGTGATTTCTTGGCAATTTTACGTTCAGTAGTTTGCCATTGGTTTCTAAACAACCGACACTCATATCATTGTATGGAAACCGACGCAAGGCGGTCTACTTCCAAATTATCCGCAGCTTTGTTTCGAACTTGGTATACGGGATTACGAATTGCATTCATAACCCCTACGCCAAAGAGCCGGTGCACAGGCACCAGTTAATGAATATATTCAGTGTATTAGTAATTGTCGGTCTTCATGTTTCGTACTCATTTAACAGTACTGATTTGACATTAGAGTTAAATACTCAAAGGTTACTGCTAGATCTCATTTCTGTTTAATTCCATATATTTCGCAGTGCCATGAAAGATCGTCTGCAGTATCAGTCTGTTCCTCCAGCTGTGTCTACACTGAGCTCTAAATATGGCAGCTAGTGTACGGCAGCGGAAAATGTTCATGGCTACAAACAAAACAGGTTGTACAAGAACCGTCTTGTCCAGATAATTACACATAAATATCGATTGGGGAACCCCTTGAGGCCACTAAGACAGTTCATATATAAACACACATGTACTGTTTGGCACTCATTGACTTCTATAAGAATGAAGTGGCGACTAGAGTACGCACTAGACAACATAAAAACTGAAACTATAGTTACCGACTGGGATTCGAACCTGTCACATACAAATAACGACGGCCCCTCGCCGCAGGAACAAGTGTACTTCGACGCATGACCACATGTCTAGTTGAGGGGCTGTGATCATTTGGAGGTGACAGGTTCGAATCTCAGTCGGTAAATACAGCTTTCGGGTTTTATGTTGTCTAATGCGTCCTCTAATCTCTACTTCCTTCTTCACACTTCTGGTCCAGATAAGAAGTTTCTGTTTTCATATGTAGGATGTCAAGTTTGTAAACCGCCATACATATATACCTGAGCCGCGGCGGTGGCGAAGTGGCTTGTACGCTATACCTGCCAGCTCAGTGGTCATGTGTTTGAATCCCAATCGAGATGGGTACTTAAAAAAAAACAATTATGCTGTATTCGCAGGTCTACCAAGTCTAAAATGTGTACCAGGAAACGTTCTGTGAAATAAAGGCGGCTTGAATGACATTTACCACATCACCCACCGAGTGTTGGCGCTTCTATAAAATATGGTATATACATATAAAAATATGGGTATATACCATATACTCAATACGCCCCAAAATATAAAAACTACTTTACACAGGCATAAACCTCGATTCTACTTGTAATGTTTCCACAGAAAATAAAGAGATGACATTTTATGTGTGTATATTTGTTTATGCGCGCCTTTTTAATTTGCCTATATTGTTAGTAATTCTTAGCAGCGGGATAAATAATGCGGTTTCCAGTAGCCAGAATTATCTTAGATAACCAGTTAACATTTCAACCATAACATGAAAACCACAATTCTGAATAAATACCTTCGTTTATTCCATGTGCTTATTTACATATTTTCATCTCAGTATCGTTATATTAGTAGCCTCTTTTGTAATTTGTTCTTGTTTATCGTTGATAGTTTCAGCAGTCCCGACGTCAACTGTCATTTGGTAAAGTATTCTTTTAAAGTTGACTTTTTTGAACTTCCGTTTTTACCTTTATTAATTAAATCATTTATGTATACATTTTCACACAGTGTATATTGGCATCGCGCACATTATTTTGACCTACGCTAGCTTTGAATTCAGCGTAGTCCATACACGTGCAACTACTTCTAGTACGCACTGGACTAAATTTTGCGTGTGAATTAGCTTTAACTGTTAACAGTGTCCTTCGCCATCGGACCAACCCACTCCGACTTCGGAGGTACGTGCAATTTACGTTCCCAAGTCAAGGACGTCAAGTCAACATTTTAGTCCAACTGACCGGTCTAGGGGTTAGACCCACTATCTCGGCATCAGCACACCGGATGTTTAAGAACAAGCGCTCTTACCCATTCGATGATGCTGCCCTCCAATCACTCACATAATTTACAGTAATCAAGTATTAAAAAATTATTTATGGAACACACGCTTGTATTTTCTATAGATATTTCACAACAGAATGTTGATGACCTGCAACAGATGTCCATCTAGTGATTCTGCAACAGTTCTTCGGAGCTTCAAGATGATTTAAGAATCAACATGCTTCAGACTGTTGTAGCTCGGTAGCACCAGCAGAACAAGCATGTTGGACAAGCAAGGACTTCACAAATGTATTCACAATAATCCAGAATCCCCAAGTAATGAAACACGCACACATGATGGTATCCAGAATCAACAGGTACGCTGAAGGAGATGACATGACATGATTTGTCTAATGTGATATGCTGATGGTTACATTAATCCAGTCAGTGAGTGGATATATGCCAAGAGCAATGTAATGACTAGGAATCTGAGAAGAGGTAGCGTTGTCCTCTGACAACAGGGCTAATTCACTCTCGTAACATTACTACTATTCATCATCATCATCATCATCATCATCATCATCATCATCATCATCATCATCATCATCATCATCATCATCATCATCATCATCATCATCATCATCATCATCATAATCACGTCGATAAGCGTGGGCGGTCATATTTCGCACCAGAGTTGTGGATCAGCTCCGTGTTCTTGTCTCGACCATACCACTTGGCCTAGCCATCCAGGTATTTACTTCTCTGCCTTCCACTTGCTTTTTCATTTCAATCTTGCCAGTTGTTACCAAGTTCTCCAATTCATTTCTTCTCATAACGTGTCGAAAAACATTCTGATTGTCTACATCCAATTTCTCTAATCAGTTTACGGTTTTCATTAGTATCTTGTAGGACTTGGTTATTGATTTTTCTGCCCGTTCATGGTATTTTGTGCATTTTCCTCAGAAACCACATTTCCGCAGCCATTAGTTGTTTTTCATCTTGTGTGCTCATTTTACTGCTATTACCATAGTTTAAATAAACGTTAGTCCCATAGATGATACACTGTGAAGTGAAGTGTTAGAACTTCACATATTTTAGGCTATGACATAAGTGATGATATGGTCAGTTCCCTTCCTCGTCGCTTTTTCTACCCAGACCATTTCCAGAATATTCTGCAAATGGTCTGGTACTCCATTTTATGAGACTGGATCGACCCCAGGGTCGTACTGGTGGGAAAAATTAATTCTGCCTTTGCTGGGGATTGAACCCCGACCTCTGACTTAGCAGGCTTGTTCACTAACCACTATGCCAATACAGCCCCTATTACCATGGTGCCTTTACAGATTAATGATACATCTGTAAAAAAAAAAAACGTCGGCACACTTAATTGTTCAACATTTAGAATTGAGATGCCCCCTTCTTCTCCACAAATCGAGGACTACTGCTTCGAGTGCTGAACCTTGTATGAGACAGATCTATTAAAGATGTTCTGGTCTTTGTCTCATTGCTGTCGCCCGAGGTGACATGCGTGGAGGGTCCCCAACTTCTGGACGCATGTCTGCTGGGTGGACCTCGTTGACAAGGTCTTCCAGAAAATGCTAAATAAATCCAAGGATTCGTGCAGCTGTTCAAGGATGCCAGCAACATGATTATGACAATCACAGGATCTGAAAAGAAAACAGAAAAAGACATTATTACTCGTAGTATACAGTAGTTACTTAGTTGCATATCCTTTACAGGACGTAGCAGTCAACCCCAGCATATTTTGGCTGTTTGTGATTTCTGGGCAAGTTTACGTTCAGTAGTTTGCCGTTGCTTTCTGAACGACCGGCACCTATACAATTTCATAAAAAAACAACGTAAGTTGGTCTGCTGCCAAATCGCCCACAATTGTTTTTCGAACACGAGTATGCGGGATTACGAACTACGTATGTAACCCTTTCGCCATGGAGCAGGCTTACATAGTAGACTTGTATCAAACAGAGTTGTTTTAATTGTTTGTATATTGGAAGTATAGAAGAATTTCACTGTTGAGTCATATTGGGAAAATATTTTGCAAAATTCTTGAGAAAAGATTACGAACTACTATAGAAGCCCAGCTTAGCGAAACACAACTTGGATTTAGGAAAAACAAAGGATGCACAGATGTCATTTTTGCTCTTAAACAACTTATAGAAAAATCAATCGAATTCAATGAAACACTCTACTTAGCCTTTGTCGACCAAGAAAAGGCATTTGATAGAGAGATAGAAACAATCTGTGGGAAATCCTTAAACAATATGGAGTGAGTACACATCTAACAAACCTATAAGGTTATACAACAACAGTGAATGCATAGTGAGAGCAACTGGATGACGCTCAAAACCCTTCACCATCAGATACGGAGTACGAAAAGGTTGTGTCCTGTCCCCTCTCTTGTTCATAACATATACGGACAACATATGTAAATAAACCAGCCAAAAAGAGACCACAAGAACACAGCATGACGAGAAAACGAAAAAAGAACCACCTGCAAATCTAACCATTAGAGAACTCCTGTTTGCGGACGACCAAGCACTAATAGCAAAATCAGAAGTTGAAATATAAGACCACACGAATAGTCTAAATGAAATGTGTAGGGAACGTAACATGGAAATTATCACAAATAAAACAAAGGTAATGACTGTAACTAAAGAAGAAACAGCAAAAAAGATTCACCTAAACGAACATCCATTGAAACAAGTAAAGAGTTTCAAGTACCTAGGAAGTATAAAATCAACAAATGGCAAATCAGAAGACAAGATCGAAAATAGATGCAATAAGGCAAACCAACTCATTTGACAAATGGCACCAATACTAAAGAACAAGCATGTATCAATAACTACTAAGAAAGCACTTTACAACACAATCTTCCTACCAACTCTATGTTACCAATGCCAAACCTGGACAATGACAGAAAAAGAGAAAATAAAAATTACAACAACAGAAATGAGATTCCCGAGAAGAATACTCAATGTATCAAGAAGAGATAAGATCAGAAATGAAGAAATATGGACTAAAGTGGGGGTTGTAGCTGCACTAGATTTTATTAGAAGGCAGCAATTCAAATGGTTTGGCCATGCAAGTAGGTTACCATTTAACAGTATACCATAACAAGCAATGATGTACAGACCAGAGGGAAGCAGAGGAAGAGGCCGACCACGTAATCGATGGACGCAGGGAATAACAGAGTCCATGGGAATATCGATACATGAAGCCCATAAGCGGGCACTCTCCCGCTGTTTATACTTTATCTCGACACCGCAAGGTACAAGAGGAACATGATGAGATGAGATGTATATTGGAAGCTGAAAAAATGATCTGATGGCCGTGGAAAAGTGGTTTTGAGGAAAATGCAAAGAATGGCATGGATAAACAGATAAACCAATGACCAAGTACGACAAGAAACAAATTAAAACCGTAAACGGATTAGAGAAATTAGACGTAGACAGTCTCAATTTATTGGCCACTTTATGAGAAAAAATCAGTTGGAGAACTTGGTGACAAATGGCAAGATCGAGGGGAAGAGAACAAGGGGAAGGCAGAGAAGTAAATACCCGGATGACTTGGCCACACTGTATTGTCGAGACAAGAACACTGAGCGGATTCACAACTCTGGTGATCGCGTGAGATGGAGAAACATGACCGCCCATTCTTTTCAGCATGTCACATGATGATGATGATATTGCAAGGCACAACGTACAACCATCGCCTCATGCTTTCATGTCCATGATGTCTTTACTGTCCTGTGTCCATCCCCGTGCTGTTCTTCTCATGTCTCCTCTTGCACGACGCATGCTTCTTGCACGACTCATGCTTCCCACGTCTTCCCATGTCTCCTCTTGCACGACGCATGCTTTCTATGCTGTTCTTTTTAAAACAATGTGCTGTTTAATATGGCCACCCTATTTTAGTTTCGGAGATACATTGCTGTTAATTAGTCAGTTTTCTTCGGTTTTCAGACCCTCTAAAACAGTGGTTCTCAACCTTTTTTGGCCCGTGCCCCCTTCACCATATTTTCAGAACGTCATTCCCCCCTTTCGTATTTCCTATCTAAAAATTTGGCCCGTGCCCCCCTTCACCATATTTTCAGAACGTCATTCCCCCCTTTCGTATTTCCTACCTAAAGATCCCTCCCCGCCCCCTACACAGTATACGTAATAATGGAAGCTAAATTTAATAGCACACACTAAAACAAGTCTAGACATCCACATAACACATGATTTGTGGGTCTACTTCAGTGGTTCCCAAGCTTTTCAAGCTGAGGGCCATTTCTACTATTCTCGGTAGTTAAGCGGGCCACAACGTAATACAATTATAAAATTCGTGCAATATCATTCTTACCTTTCTTAACTTTCGTCAACAAAATTCTAAAACTTTAAATACAGTCAGTGTCAATACTACTCTGCGGTATTTTTTGGTTTAAAATCAAAAGTTAATTATAATAATAAATTTTAAATCAGTTTCGAAAATCGCTATTAAAATAATTAATTTACTATTGCAACTGTTCTTCATAATCAGTTACTTAAGTTAAGATGTCAGTTTATCAATGTCTGGGTACAAATCTGTTGTGCCCAAAGTCATAAGCGCAGATAGGTTACTGTTGGTGAGTCTAGAACGTAGCTTGTTTTTTTTTTTATTATAACAGCCATTGCGGAAAATAACTGCTCGCATTTGTAAGTCGAACCAAAACGACAAATGTATCTCTGAGCGAATGAACACATGGGTTTAAATTGTTCGACACGAAATACAATACCTTGCAGCGAAGTATCTGTGATCTCTAACAACCAAACGGAAATTATAGGTGTTGATATAATGATAAAGGACGTGAAAATAAGAATCTACAATCTGTATAGCCCAGCCGATAAGGACCTTACACTCTCAAACATGAAAATAACTGACACAAACTGCATTATTGTCGGAGACTTTAATAGCCGTTCAGAAAGATGGGGATACCCAGATACTGACAAAAGAGGAGATGAATTGGAGGACTGGGAAATAGACTCAAATCTCCATCTACTCAACAAAGCGGATGACACACCGAGCTTCTACTCCAGAAGATGGCTTACCACTTCTACTCCAGACTTAGCTTTCTGCACAGGAGACATCCTCCACAAAATCGATCGCCATGTGCTGGACCAATTAGCAGGTAGTGACCACAGACCAATCAAGCTTGAAATGAATATGGAGTATGTTCCACAGGAGCAAAAGCCCTTGCCCCGCTGGAATTACAAACGAGCAGATTGGGACAGATTTGCCATACTAACAGACAAATATTGTGAAAACATAAATACACGATATGGCAACATAAAGCAAATGGTGGAAAGTCTAAACAGAGCGATAATACAGGCAGCCACTGAGTCCATTCCAAGAGGAGCGAGGAAAAATTACAAACCATACTGGACTGAAGAACTACAAAGTTTGGAGGACAAAGTTGAAGATGCCAGGAAGACAGCAGAGAGAGAACAAACAATTGAAGCAAACATCTCTCTCAAAGCCATCTCAGCAAAATATAAAAGAACAGTAAATCAAACAACAAGAGATTGTTGGAGGGAAAAAACAGAAAACCTGAATTTTGACAGGGATGGAAACAAACTATGGAAACTAGTGAAAGCCATGAACAATGAAGGACCTAGAAACAAACAAATAACAATTAAACAAGGAAATGCCTTGCTTACAGGCAAAAAGGCTGCAAATGCACTAATGGAACACTATGCAAATGCAAACCACATTGATATTACAACCGAACAGAAGAAAGCAATCAAAGACAAACAGATACATCATAGAAATACAGAGACAGCAGCAGAATATATGATGGCAAATCTAACAATGGAAGAAATGGAACAGGCAATGAATACCCTAAAAAAGAAGAAATCACCAGGAAAGGATGGAATCACAAATGAAATGCTAATAGGACTAGGCACTAAGGCAAAGAAGAAACTACTAGCAGTCCTAAATAACAGCTGGAAGAGAGGAATAGTCCCACAGGCATGGAAGGAAGCTATACTAATACCAGTCCCAAAGAAAGGAAAAGACCTGGAAGAACCAAATGGCTATCGACCTATCAGTCTACTTAGCTGTGTAGGAAAATTAATGGAACGCATTATCAATGGCAGGCTAACATGGCATCTGGAAGAAAACAAACTCTTAACACCACACCAAGCAGGATTCAGAAAATACAGATCCACTGAAGATCAAATAACCTATATAGCTCAGGAAATAGAGGATGCCTTCCAAGAGAAAAAGCACACACTAGCAGTCTGGATAGATTTAGAAAAAGCATTTGATAAAGTATGGAAGGAAGGACTGAAAGTAAAACTGCAAAACATGCATGTTTGTGGAAAAATGTATAAATGGATCAGCCACTACCTTGAGAACAGAACTGCCAGGACAAAAGTACAAGGACAAACAAGCAAAATGATGCTGCTGGAGCAAGGTGTCCCCCAAGGAGGAGTTCTTTCACCAACATTATTCCTAGCATATATAAATGACATCACAGAAAATTTTCCAGCCAGAGTACACACATCCTCCTTTGCAGATGACCTAGCCATATGGACATCTGAAGAATATATTAGTACAGCTAACAGCAGAATACAGCAAGCCTTATTAGCGCTAGAGGACTGGTCAAAATCATGGCTAGTGAAGATAAGTGAGGAGAAAACAACATGCACAGTGTTCTCCCTCTCAAATAAAACTCAGCAACCTAAGCTGGTATTGAATGGAAAATATTGCGCCATGAAGAAAATCCAAACTATCTAGGAGTCACCTTTGATCGTCGCCTGACATGGAAGACACAGGTTGAGAAAAATCGAACAAGAGCAAGGCAGAGAATGGCAATCATGAAAAAGCTTGCTGGTACAACGTGGGGAGCAGATGAGAAAGTTCTCAAGAAGTTATATACTGGACGGGTGAGGCCAGTACTGGAATATGGCATTGCAGCTTGGGCAACAGCAGCTAAGTCAAACTTTAACAAAATAAGTAGAGTCCAAAACCAAGGAATGCGAATCATAACTGGAAGCCTGAAGACAACGCCTATTAATGAACTAGAAAAGATCACTTGTTTACAACCAATGCAGGATAGAAGAGATAGCAGAGCCCAGCAACAAGCAGAAAAATTTAGAAGATTGACAGACCACCCTATGTACAACAGATTTAATGGTTTTGGAAAGGGAAGACTGAAGCGTAGCAACTTTGTAGAAACTGCAAAACGAAGGATTAGGGCAGATCCTATACTTAACATATCAACAGTCAAGCCCATACACAATGCACACAAGTTCCCAGCTTGGAGACAGCAGCAACTGCCTGAGATGATAGAAAACATTCCTGGTATTGAGAAAAAGAACACTCAGCATGAAACCGAAAGAAGAGAAATAACCCTAAACTACATAAAAGAACATTACCCAAGCAGGAATTGGACCCATGCATATACAGATGGATCAGCCAAAAATTCAATAGAGAATGGAGGAGGAGGAATTCTCATAAATTTAAAAAATGGAGTGAAAAAAACACATTCAATGGCAACTGGAAAATTTTCAAGTAACTTCAAAGCGGAGGTAGAGGCTTTGAAAACTGCAGCAGAAATGCTCCTGATGGAGGAAAATAAAGAGAAGCAAATAGCTATCTTCACAGATGCAAAGTCAGCTGTCTCAATACTCAAGAGCAATAACAGCATAGAACTAACTGACCTAAGAGCAGCACTCTATGGTCTATGCCAGAAATCCAAAAAAGTTGTAATACAGTGGATCCCATCACATTGCAGTATACCTGGAAACGAAGAGGCTGACAGACTGGCAAAAGAGGGCGGACGACTACCACAGCCTGACATAGACATAACCTATAATGAGGCAAAGAGGCTGATAAAAAGCACTTATAGAACCAAATGGGAATCTGAGCATCCAGGCCATCAGAAGGATGATGCATATTACAAACTCGACCGAAGAGAACAAGTAGCAATCTTCAGACTCCGCACAGGACATAACAGGCTGAAATACCACTTGTTCAATAAACTAAAGATAGGAGATACCGATGAATGTAATTGTAGAACTGGAAAAATGACAGCAAAACATTTGCTGCAGGATTGCCCAACGTATGCAGAACAGAGAAAGATATTTTGGCCCACACCTGCTTCATTTGAGGACAAGCTCTATGGAGATATCAACAAGCTCAAGTTGACCGCAGCTTACTTTAACTACATACAGGTTGACATTTAAAGGTGCATGAAGACCCAGAGGCATGAAATGGAATATTGCTTGGATAGCAAATCCATTATGTGGAAAGTCCAAATCGAAAGCTCGCTGTGTGGGCTTCATAAAAGGTGGAAAAGTGTCCTAGTGGCACGAAATGGAATATTGCTTGGATAGCAAATCCATTACGTGGAAAGTCCGAATCAAAAGCCCATTGTGTGGGCTTCATAAAAGGTGGAAAAGTGTCCTAGTGGCATGAAATGGAATATTGCTTGGATAGCAAATCCATTACGTGGAAAGTCCGTATCTAAAGCCCACTGTGTGGACTTCATAAAAGGTGGAAAAGTGTCCTAGTGGCACGAAATGGAATATTGCTTGGATAGCAAATCCATTACATGGAAAGTCCGAATCGAAAGCTCACTGTGTGGATGTCATCTGCAGACTGCATACTTCTGGTTTCCGGAAGAACAGCCTATGGTGAACGGAAGGCCCAATATACGGAAGTGAGGCTAAGCAGCCATGTGCAGGACGTGACGATTCCTTGGGTGAGCCCAGTACCAGAGCGCTATGTATCGGCTCTGCAAGTATGGAAGCCTCCTTGGATGGCGGGGAATGCCCATGGTCTGCCCCTTCCTTCCCTTGAGGGCTGACCAGGATCTTTGGCTGTTCTATATGGACCAGCTGGGATGGGGGATAACACCACAGCAGTGAGAGTCAAACGTCCTAAGAAACCCCCGGGAAGGTTAACCCGGTCAACAAATGCCCGCAGAAGTCGGATGTGTCGGCCTAACGGCGCAAGAACGCAGCTCTGCTGTAAACAGGCACAACGCAATCACATCCGAAAAAAAACTCCGGATGAACGAAGAAGAAGAAGAAATTGTTCGACAGACAATAGTCGCCAGAATGAAATCGTATGATCAGCTGAAGGTTGCGAACTGAACAGGCGCATTCGATAATATCTGAATATAACAACCACGAGCAGAGTAAATTATCGCACGCGGACGGGAAGCTCCGAGTGCATTTTTTGAAATTATTAAAATACATTATTTTAAATAACGAGGCCTCGCGTGTCACTTACTAACATCTGGCGGGCCACAAGTGGCCCGCGGGCCGTGGTTTGGGAACCTCTGGTTTACTGCATGTTATATGGGGGTATTTCAAAAAGGATGTTGGAATCTTAGATGCCCGGAGCAGTGATTGAGTTACTGGAGCCCTTTAGGGATGCAAAGAATTATAACAGTGTAAACTACCGAGTGTGTTGTTAGAGGTGCCTAAAGAGGGTTTGGGTGAGGCTTAGAACCCTCAGCCTGGAGAACACTTGAGCTCCGAAACCCAAACAAGCACAAACAAGTCTACATTGCATGGCTTGGCCTGAGTTGGTTGATGGCCTAGGCTTCGTTGGGAGATGTAAGGCAGAAGAAAATGGTGCTTTGAACTTAGGTGTTTGAACACTTAAAAAATAGGGAGGCTCTATTCGCAATAGAATTGCGAATAGAGAAAAATTATATTCGCATTAGAATTCTGCCGAATTCTCAGTAATTTTTAATGAATCACCCTTCTTCTTACTTCTGTCCATTCTTCTGGCATCCCGTTTTATTTTTATATTACGTTAGTGCTGCTGAAATATCAAAAATAATTTTCCAGAATTGTATCCCCAATACAAATAACGATCCCTCCAAATAATTGTGTCCCCAGGTGAAGTCAAGAATTGTTAACTTTCGTTTCTGTACACTTACTGTTACCAGGCATCCATGTGTAAATAAAAATGTAAAAAAAAAATATATATATATTGGAAACAACAAACTGTCATCAGAATTGATAACGATGTAGGTCAATATCAGCCTATTAAAAGAGGCGTTAGACAGGGATGTGTAATGTCTCCAGATCTTTTTTCCCTGTACAGTGAAAGCGTCACAGCGTCCGCTCACTAGTCAATTTTAGCTTGAGCCAGTATGAGGGTGGTTAATTTGTGGCGATATTTCAGTTCATCAAGTGCCGTGTCGGCTGGCGTAGGCGTTCATGGCTCTCCACAGATCTCGGTCTTTGGTGTTCTGGATCAACTCTGCTGATGATATTCCTCCATGCCACCGTCTCAAACCGTCCAGCACCATTTCTCTTGGTCTGCCTCTGCCTCTCTTCCCTCGATCTTTCCAGTTGTCACGATGTTCTCCAATGCCTCTCTTCTCATCACATGACCAAAGAAAGCTGATTGTCTCTTTCTTATTGTTGTATGTAGTGTTCTAGTTTCATTAGCCTCTTTCAGGCAATCGTTGTTAGTTACTCTGGCAGTCCAAGGAATTCGCAACATTCGTCTTAAAAACCACATCTCTGTTGCTTCTAAGTTCTTCCTAATTTGTTCATTTACATTCCAAGATTCGCTGCCATACAGCAAAACTGGTTCTATATAGCATTTTAGCACTCTCTTTCTTACATTCATTGATAGCGACTTATTGCATACGATACCCTTCATTTTCTGAAATGCGGCTTTTGCCTGCCCTATTCTGCTCTTAATCTCTGTTGTACATCTTCCATCCGATGTTATAAGTGCCCCTAGGTATTTAAAATTATACACTTGCTTGGATATTTCAGTTGGCAAATAAAATTAACGTTAAACAAAGACATCTATTTGATCCGTCGATTCCGATACTCGATCACTCCTTCGCTGCCTGGGTGCTAAAAATGAAAAAAAACAAAACAAACAAACACATATTGCATCCCGGATGGGGAATCGAACCTCGAGCTCCCGCGTGACAGGCGGAGACACTTACCACTTTGCTACTGAAAACACCTTAATACAACAACGAAATAGTATAATATAGCCACACGCATAGGAATAATCACGTGACCTACTTCTACTGCGAATATAATTTGTCTCTATTCGCAATTCTATTGCGAATAGTCACTTCGTAAAAAATATATATGGGGGATTCAAATTAAAAAAAAACTTAAAAGTGTGATAGAAATTACCATAACCATGTCATTGTCTTGTAATATGTCAATATTGGTCGGGGGCTGCGTGGTCTCGAGGTATGGTGTCCGCCTAGAGTGCTGGAGGTCCCGGGTTCTAGTAATAAAATTTCCCCTGGTCTCTTGGTAGTGAGATGGGACGCCCGTGTGTATTGTTGCGCACGTAAACAATCCCTTGGCAGTTGGAAATCGAAAAAGAGTAGCCTAACGGCGCTGCCCGGGCAAAAATTTAGAGTTAAAAATCTACCCTAGTATTTTCAGGATCCTCGCCGGTGCTACGGAGTTCGTGCACTGAGCTGAGTTTCTCCAGACTCAGATTTGAATTAGGAGGAGAACGGAGTACTTATGGGTTGCACCCGTGTGCCGTGATGTTGATCCATCGACTAAACTAAACAATGTCTAACAATTGTTGTAGGTCTGTTGAATTATCCGCTACCAATACTGTGTCATCTGCATTGCATAGCGTATATTATTATTATTATTATTTTTTATATTGTAACCTCCGATTAGTATTCCTGACGTCTCTTTGATCTCTCTCATTATTACTTCGCTATATAGGAAGAAGAGATCTGGTGACAAGACAGTCCTGTCGTACTCCTAGCTTTATCTGTTCGTAACTTCCCTCTTTATTTTCTGTTTCAATTGCTGCTACTTGGTTCCAGTAAATATTCGTTATTATTCTTAAATCTTTCCCATCAATGTTGATATCTTCCAACATATAATAATAAATCATACAATTCAACTGTGCATTCATTTCCCTAGTTGCTTAGAGCATATTTAAAAGATCATAATAACATTGATCACTACACTTAATAATTATGTTCGAGCATTCTGTGGAATTACAAGATTTCTAAAAGAAAAACAGTTAAATAAGCAACAGAGTAGGGGACATAAACATCTAATATTGTTGCAAGGGACATTACTTAAATTTCAAAAATATAAATAAAAATACTACAGATAATTTACCAAATAACTTTAAACTTCTTTTATAATCTTTTAGAAATAAGAGAATTAATACGGAAATAAAATATTTTAAATACGAATATAATTCTTTTAGATTTCTTAAAGAAAATATGTTTAATATTTTCATACTTACATTTTATAATAGATTATTTAGTTATACATTTATTTTTAAATAGTGTTTGTATACTTTTAATGTAGTACTAGTTAAGTCCTCTGTCTATTGAAAATTTTTTGCTGGCCTCTTAGGGCTTCAACAAATGTACAGGAAATTAACCATACACATTCCTCTCTTGTCCCTTCTCTTATTCATAACACATATAGACAACAAGATACCAGCCAAACAGATCAGTTGGGGTATCTTCATTGCACTCCGGACAGGTCCATAGGTGCTCAGATCCTCCCCCCCCCCCCCCCAGCATATGCATCAGCGTCCGGTGGCTAATAGTGCCAGTTCTGTGTTGGTTGACGAGGCACCTCGTTTTCTCAATGTACCTCTCGCGCTTGGCCGTGCCGATTCTTACTCCCAAGTCTTTCATCCTGGACAGCGATGTGGATTCACTGACGTCAAAGTCCTCTGTTCTCGCCATATCTTTAAGGGCGTTAATAACATCGGCACGATCCATGGGCTGGCCATCTACAGGGGGTGCAGAGCCAGCCAGTTTATCAGCTCGTTCATTTCCCTCGACTCCCGCATGTCCCGGGACGAAGATGAATGTGACTTTACGGACAACAGACTTCCGCAGCGACTCAGTCCACTGTCTGCGTATAGCTCCAGCTTCGACCTTCTGAATCATGCTCATTGAGTCACTTAGTACACACACCATGGTATATTGCTGTGATTCCAGCCACATGAAAGCCTGTGTAACTGCCATCACCTCTATCGTCATGCTGCTCGTGGTCATAAAGTGGGCACCACTGGATTCTTGAACGGTTCGGCCCGCTGAACAGGCTGTAAATGCCCACGCACTTCTCTGCTGCTTTACAACAGATCCATCTGTATAGATGAGCACTTCGGGGCTGTCTGAGTGTTCATAGATGAGCGCGTTGACCTCTGCATTGACAGCGGCAGGGTTCTGCTCTCTGCACCGTCTGTCGAGTGTGATAATGCAGGAGAAAGTGCACTTAAAAGCCGGCACCCATTCCTTGCCGGGGTTGATACTGGTAAGACTGCAGACCTGTCTGACGACATCTTCCGCCCGACCCATCCATGATTTGCCCCTCTTTAGCCTGTTAGCCTTTTCTCTGAATATAGCATCATGCAGAGGGTGCAGCTCATCTGCACTTATTTTTAAGTATGCACGAGCTCTCCAGATCTTGATCCTGTGTTCCATTGTCGGGAAGTCAAGGAGGTATCTCATTGCTACACAGCTGGTGTCTCTCGTGCAGCCCAAAATGATGCGCATGGCTTCGTTTTGTACCTTTTCAAGTCTTCCAATCTGTGTAGGGCTGACAGTGAGGATGGCCAGGGCATACTCGATGCGTGAAAGCACCAGTCCTTGGAACAGAAGTATTAGCAGCCTTTGCTCGATATTGGCAGTCGCCATGACTCTCATTGCTGACAAACCTTTTCGAGCTTTCGTTATGACATAATCGACATGATCTCTGAAGGACAGGCTACGATCAAGCCTCACGCCAAGATATGTCATTGACTGGGTTCTACTCAAAATGCTCCCATCCATTCTTACTGCCGGCAGGTCTGTGTTCACAATATGGTTGTTTAGGGAGAACCATGTAACCGATGCCTTTGCAGGGTTGACAAGGGCGCCGGCATCAGCACACCATGAGGAAATTCGATCTAGTTCGCCCTGCATATCATTGGCAACCGCCTGTCTATCTCGACCCTGTCGATACACGAGAACGTCGTCAGCAAATGACAGAGTCCTACCCCTCCCGTCCAACTGTTGTTCAGTGATCGGCACCGTATACGCATTGAATAGTACTGGTGACAGTGGTGAACCAGCCAAACAGAGACCGCAAGAACACGGCAGACGAGATCACAGAAGAAGAACCTCTGAAAATTACACCATTAGAGAACTCCTGTTTGCTTACGACCAAGCACTAATAGAAAAATCAGAAGCCGAATTGCAAAACCACATGAATAACCTAAACGAAATGTTTAGGGAACATAATATGAAAATTAGTATAAGTAAAACAGAGGTAATGACTATAACTAAAGAAGGAAAAAACAATTCACCGTACCTAAACGAACCTCCCTTGAAATAAGTAAAGAGTTTCAAATACCTAGGAAGTATAATATCATCAAATGGCAAATCAGAAGACGAGATCGAAAATAGATGCAATAAGGCAAACCAACTCATTGGACGAATGGTGCCAATACTAAAGAACAAACATGTATCAATAACTACTAAGAAAGCACTTTACAACACAATCTTCCTGCCAACTCTGTTACCAATTCCAAACCTGGGCAATGACAGAAAAAGAGGAAAGACAAATCACAACAGAAATGAGATTCCTGAGAAGAATACTCAATGTATCAAGAAGAGATAAGATCAGAAATGAAGAAATCGGGACTAAAGTGGGGGTTATAGCTGCACTAGATTTCATTAGAAGGCAGCAAGTCACATGATTTAACCATGCAAGTAGGTTACCAACTAACAGCATACCACAACAAGCAATGATGTACAGACCAGAGGGAAGCAGAGGAAGAGGCCGACCACGTAAACGATGGACGCAGGGAATAACAGAGACCATGGGAATATCGATACATGAAGCCCATAAGCAGGCACTCTCCCGCGGTTTATACTTCACCTCGACGCCGCAAGGTACAAGAGGAACATGATGAGATGAGACCCCAAACTTTAATATTAAGAAAGAAATGAGAAGATGTTAGGTGTCATGGTCTATGTCAGTGGTTCCCAAGCTTTTCAAGCTGAGGGCCATTTCTACTATTTTCGGTAGTTAAGCGGGCCACAACGTTATAAAATTATAATGCAATATCATTCTTACCTTTCTTAACTTTCGTCAACAAAATTCTAAAACTTTAAATACAGTCAGAGTCAGTACTACTCTGCGGTCATTTTTTGGTTTAAAATCAAAAGTTAATTTAATAATAAATTTTAAATCAGTTTCGAAAATCGCTATTAAAATAATTAATTTACAATTGTAACTGTTCTTCATAATCAGTTACTTAAGTTAAGATGTCAGTTTATCAATGTCTGGGTACAAATCTGTTGTGCCCAAAGTCATAAGCGCAGATAGGTTACTGTTGGTGAGTCTAGAACGTAGCTTGTTTTTTATAACAGCCATTGCGGAAAATAACTGCTCGCATTTGTAAGTCGAACCAAAACAACAAATGTATCTCTGAGCGAATGAACACAAGGGTTCAAATTGTTCGACAGACAATAGTCGCCAGAATGAAATCGTATGATCAGCTGAAGGTTGCGAACTGAACAGGCGCATTCGATAATATCTGAATATAACAACCACGAGCAGAGTAAATTATCGCACGCGGACGGGAAGCTCCGAGTGCATTTTTTGAAATTATTAAAATACATTATTTTAAATAACGAGGCCTCGCGTGCCACTTACTAACATGTGGCGGGCCACAAGTGGCCCGCGGGCCGTGGTTTGGGAACCTCTGGTCTACTTACTTTATAAATTGAATTTTAGAAGGGTGAGACGTACAAAACCTTATAGTATGAAGGGAAAACAATATCAAGTAATCGGTTCCTGTATTAACGTGATCTTGAAATCATCTTAACACCCCCCCCCCCCTCTTCCTGGAAACCCTAAAATTCCCCCCTGGAGGGGGGGGGGGGGGGGATTCCCCACCGGTTGAGAACCACCGCTCTAAAATGTCAGTATCATGTGTCTTCCTGATCTAATGTATGCCAAGAATTTTTTTCTGTAATATTTAAGCTTGTAATGGTTTTCATTTGCTTCTCGAAGAACTACATTGTTCGTTTTCCTGTCCGTCGATGACATTCACTACATTTTCATCTGAAACCACATTTTCGCTGCCATTAGATGTTTCTTAGCGTATCAACTTATTGCCATTGTTTCACGTGCACATAACATACTATATATAGCACTGTAAAATAGTACTGTTTTTGTAAAGGTAAAAGTTAAGTTAGTTGCATATCCTTTACAGGACGTTTGCAGTCAACATCAGCATTTGTTGCTGTTGTTGATGTCTTAGCAAGTTTACGTTCAGTAGTTTGCCATTGCATTTTGAACTGCCGGCACCCATACCATTTCGTAAAACACCAGCACAACGCGGTCTGCTGCCAGATCGCGCGCAGCTGTGTTTCGAACGCGGGTATGCGGGATCACGAACCGCCTCCGTAACACCTTCACCACGGAGGGCGGCAAAGGTAAAAGTAAAGGGCCCTATTACACGACTTAAGGCGTATTGATGCTAGCTAGATATTATTCTATAAACCAGTCGGCACTCGCTGGGTGATGTGGTCAATGCCATTCCACACCTCTACTTCCCAAGACATTTCCCGGTACCTATTTTTAAGGCATATTTAACCTGGTACCCTAGGCCAGTTTAACATTTCCGCCCCGACAAGGATTCGAACCTGGCCGTCAGGCGAGCGTCTAGCCACTACACTACCGCTGCTTCCATTATTCTTTGCACAGTCTTAAAATATCACATACGATTCGGGTTGGCACCTTAAGAACTTAAGTCGTATCATGTAAATCATCAGTCTAGTCGCACGACTGCCCATACACTTATTCATATGAGTTAAAGGCGTGGTTTCCCCTTGCTTCCCACACATACAAATTGGATTTCCGTGATATATGTAATCTGACCTGTGTAAATTTTCCAATACTTACTTACTCTTATAAAAACCATAATGGAAGGTAAGGTTGAAGGCAAACGAACAAGAGTTAGACAACAATGCAAGTGGGAAGATAACATCAAGAGAGGACGAACAGCAGTCTGACAGAATTTACAATCAAGGCGAGAGTCAGACAGTGTTGGAGATCCATTTTAGCTAAACTTCATAGTGGCAATATGACATAATTTACAATCAAGACGAGAAACAGACAATGTTGGAGATCCATTATAGTTAAACTTCATTGTGGAGACGGCACCCAATTGATTGAACTTGACTAATTTTTGGATTTTTAGAATTTTGTCAAGATAATCATCAATTGTTCCTGGACGAAGAGTCAGGGTTTAATCAGCACGAAGATAGATATCAGACAATAGAGACACCTTAGGGACTGCACATGTACTGTACGATGTTTGCTTGGCCTACAAACCCCCAGCAAAGAAACTTTCTTGTCAGACATCAGCAATGATACATTATGTAAAGTAACACAGTTAAGGACTTTTAACTCTCCTTGCAGCAAATTGGGTACACGGTGCTAGCCTCGTATTTTATACTCCAACCGGAACCTGATTTGTGATGTGGTTAATATCATGCGGCAGCCATTTCATCTCAGAACATTTCCTGGTACCTATTTTAAGGCTGGGTCGACCTGGGGAGACATGCCATATGTTTAAAAGGCACGTGGTGGAGATTCGAACACTTACCAGAGTTTGCCAGCCTGTTGACAGCTGAGCTACCACGACCACCAGTGCACAATAAAATCATCGTATATTTTTTTAGCTTGAGATTGCTGCTGTTGACAGCGCCAATCGGAAACATATATTTCACGGACAGTAGAGGAAAGGAAGACATTTTTATGCCTCTACTCCAGAGTAAACTAGATAGAGTTAGGAGGCATAATTTTGCTGTAATTATTTACGACTCGGAAGATAACAACGCAGACGTTACATATGATTAATTGCCAGCATGATAAAAGATGGCATTTCCAATAAAGATGCCACAACCATATATAAGTAAGACAAGCCAGACATACACACATGGATAAACAGGGAGATAGACATTTAAACAGGCAGACAGGGAGTCATTTAGTCAGACAAGCATTTAGACAGAAAGGCAGTCAAGCAGACAGAAAGACAGTCAGACAGACAGACAGACAGACAGACATACAGATGGATACATAGTTGGATACATAGATGGATGGGTGAGTTTGGGTAGAAAGACATACAGATAGATATACAATTAGGTGCATGAATGTATGAGTGGGTGGGTTTGTGTAGACAGGCAGACACAGACACAGACAGCCAAACAAACAAACTACTTACGTTCAATTCCAATACTCTCATCGAACACGGTCCACATCTGCACAATAAAGTATGGCGCCCAGCAAAACAGGTAGCACAACACAACAGTTAAAGTTAGCTTGATAGTCTTCATCTTAGACCGGGACACCCCTCGCTGGTGTCCTCGTGGTTTCTGTGACGTCAGCGAGGAAGTTATAATGGATCCGGCAACTGAGCGGTCCCGAGATTGCAGAGAGGAATTGGTCCCGTCGCGCATGCGCCGGAAAGATATTTTCATTTTGAAGGATTTATCCGTAGGTTCGTGGTTGCCATTGCGAATGGATCTGTTTAAAACACAAGAAAATAATCTAAGCGTAGAACAAAATAGCTAAAGTAATGAAATGTTGTATGCCCTTTGCAGGACATTGAGATTAACCTCGTGTTAAAGTTCTAGGCAATATTACGTTCATTAGTTTGCCATTGCTTTCTGAACGAGAAATCAAGATTTAAGTCAAATCTATTGCCAGTTATTCTTCTTCTTTCGTTCACTTGAAATATGTCTATAACTGCAATGTTGTCTCTTGTATGAATTCAAACGTCTTTTTTAGTTCATTCAGCGGTCCATAGAGTTTATCTTCCACTGTTGTCTCTCTAGGCCAGGAGGTTTACCTAGTTATATTGTAATTTGGGCAGTCCTGGAGTATGTTCTCTGCTGTCTGCGACGCCAAACCACATGTGCACATGGCCTAGTCACCAATCTTGAATTTCGTATACATGTGGTTGCGTAATCTATTGTGTCCTGTTCTGAGGCGCAGAATAATTACTTGTTCTGGTCTGTCCATAATGTCTTGAGCAGGTTTTGGTGGCTTTGCGACTGATTTGATCATTCTTTTCTTTTGGAGGTATGTAACGCGCACGTCAGGCTGTACTTCATTTGCTTCTTCCTTAGCCAATCGATCAGTTTTGTCGTTTCCGGATATTCCACAGTGTGATGGTATCCACTTTATTGTGACCTTATGCTGACTGCTAAGTTCAGAAAGTAGTGTCCTTAGTACTGGCAATTTCTCAGACAGGAGCGCTTCGAGTACTGATTTTGCATCTGTCAATAGCACAATTGGTTGTGTATCATGGCTGGTATTTAGTAATTTCTCTGTTGCTATCTTGATTGCCTCAATTTCAGCATTATAGTTATGGCAGTACTTTCCAGTTGGTACCCTGGCCGTGTCCCTGGTATTATTTGGGTATTCTATGTAAATCTATTGCCAGTGAAGAGCCTACTTCGCAATCAGTGCACTGGAAGTTTAAGAGCACGAGCTGTTGATTTATATAATCGTGGACAATGTGAACGATAAGTATATGACGGTTTTTTCCCCGCGTATCCTATTTACAGGGCATTGTTTTTCAGCTTTTCAGCTGCTGTTGATGTCTTGGCAAGTGTTACGTTCAGTAGTTTACCATTGCTTTCTAAACGCCCGGCTCACATACCTTACCTTAAGAAACCAACGTGTCGCGATCCGCTGCCGAATCTCGTGCAGCTCTGTTTTGTACCTGGGTATATGGGATTACTAACAGCGTCCTTAACACTTTTGCTAAGAAGACCGGCATATGGCGGTTCTTATGTAATACCGTGAAAGGATATTAATTTAGTCTGTATGTTGGGGTGCAGGGTAAGTTCAAATGAAGTTCCCGAAGTGATGCATTCTGGTTAAGCTGAACATATTCTACAGTAAGTGGAATGGAATACTAGCCAAGTAATGAACTCAAACCTAACTTACAGAGTCTCATCTACTGACGCAGTTTTATGTGGAGTTTGGGAAATTTGGAGTGATTAATAAACCACTTCAAGTGGCACAGGTTATACTTAAGGTTAAAGGGTGGCTGGCGTCGAAATGGCAGCTTCCAGTATCAGGTGGAAACAATGTTAAATGATCGCCGACTGTCTCATATTCTTCAACAGTAAAGACACAAAGGGGATGGCAAAAAAACACATCGACTATCCAACATTTTACAACATTAAAAACACAGTCACACGGGCACACTTCTAAGTGTCTAAGAGCATCACATATCGCGTGAAAATATTGTCAAAGATACCACCGACTGTCTCATGTTCTACATGTAATCGATATCATCGACTCTCTCATTTTCTACCACATTAGAGACACAGCTAGGTGGTCTCACGTCTTAGTGACAAACCCCACAATAACGTAAACACATAGTGAAAGAGCCAATCGACTGTCTCACATTATACAAGATTATAGACACAGTAAGGATGTCTTACTTCTTTGTGACAAACCCCAAATATCACGATTAAAACTGTCAAAGATACCATCGACAGTCTTATATTCTACAGCATTAAAGACATATTCGGGAGGGGGGGGGGCATCACGTTTTAGTGACAAACCATACACATCAGGTAAAAACACTGTCAATGAGCCCATCGACTGTCTTATATTCTACAACATTAGAGACACAGTCAGGCGGGCTCACGTCTTAGTGACACACCCCACACATCACGTAAAACACTGTCATAGAGCCCATCGATCGTCTCACATTCTACAAGATTAAATACAAGTCAGGATAACTCACTTCTTAGTGACAAACCCCGCACATCACGTAAAGACATTGTCAAAGAGCCCATCGACTGTCTTATATTCTACAACATCGAAGGTACAATGTTAGCAAGTGTACTCACACATAGACAGCCGTCTCCTTCGATCCAACACTGGCCCACACCACGTGACATATCCTGCCGTAACAGAAGGCCAATATTAGGAAGGGAACTGCGTAGTCAGATAAAAACACCCAGGTCACATACGACTTCACGCCCCAGTCTTCAATAAATTCTCCGTAGCACTCGAAAGCGCCTGAAAGAAAACGTAGGCGTCTCATAAATGACTCCAACATGTGACCCAGAAAACAACGGTAAAAGACAATTGTCGCTGTGAAAGTAAAGTATAACAATATTTTGTTTTAAGATATAATAATAATAATAATAATAATAATAATAATAATAATAATAATAATAATAATATTAATAATAATAATAGTATTTATAATAATAATAATAATAATAATAATAATAATAATAATAAATCCCCATATCAGTGAACGGCTTGTAACAATAATATTGTTAGATAATATAATAGTAATAATATATCATGTCCAATAAAGGGAACCAGTTATTGATGAAGTGTTCGGACAATCACATTGCGTAGGTCGATGTGCACGAAGAAATAGTCTTCCCTTTCGTAGCGAAGGGCGAGTGCAGGCATAGAACCCGTGTCCGACAGGGCTCATACCATTGTCAGTGTAACTTCTTAAATCTCCACCTACATAAGGAAAATCTCAGCATGGTACACAAATTATGTGGCACCAGAGAGGTTCCAAAAGTACCTTGTATGTATACCATATCACATATGGTATACATATCCTTTTGTGGGTAGGTTTCCTAATTTGAAATGTAACCCCAACAGCGCGTTTTTGAGGTTGACTTATTTCGATTTTAACCGTACGAAAGATGTGTGACATGCACTCAGATCCTCAGAATATTTAGCCGTTGTTCAAGAAGACTAGAGGACATATTCAATATCCCACATTTCCGCTGAAGAAGTAGAAGAGGAAGATGAAGAAGAAGAAGAAGAAGAAGAAGAAGAAGAAGAAGAAGAAGAAGAAGAAGAAGAAGAAGAAGAAGAAGAAGAAGAAGAAGAAGAAGAAGAAGAAGCAGAAGAAGAAGAAGAAGAAGAAGAAGAAGAAGAAGAAGAAGAAGAAGAAGAAGAAGAAGAAGAAGAAGAAGAAGAAAATATAAGGAAGCTGAGTGCATGTATTACATCGTTGCCTCATGCCAGTAGAATATGCGACCTACCCCTTTGAAATCTTCTTCCAAAACTAACTAACCATTTATATCTCTTAAGAATCTAAGATATCCCATTCGTCGACGCCATTAGTGTATGTTCATTATCATGTAAATGATAGACAGAGGCAATAAAAGAGTCCAAGGGAATCTAGATATATGAAGCCCATACAAGGGCATCATTCTGCTGTTTACGCATCACCTCGACACTGCAATGTACAACAGGAACAAGATGAGATGATGATAATTATCAATGCCAGGTAGTGCATCTGAAATATATGTTTTTATTATGAATATACGCAGGCGGAATGTAAAACTTACCCTCGTCCATACGTTTGAGTTTAAAGATGAAAACTTGTGGGATGGAGAGGATGAGCGACACACACCAGGCCAAGGATATCATCATGTGCACGCGCTTCGGTGACAGTGTTTGGCTTGTCAGTGGGTGACAGATGGACAAGTATCTATCTATAGCCGCCATTACCAAGACATAGGATGATGCGTACATAGCTACTACCTGCAGACGAGAAAGTAAACATATGTGCATGTTATGTATATAATCTCTTGACCATGATTCTCTTTGAGTAAATAAATTTGGCCACATTATTTGTCACTGTGTTACGTGATCTGTCACCTGGATACATAAGAAGTGACCTTTGCAAATATTAACTCTCTCACACAGAGAGGTCAGTCAGGTCTTAGTCAGATATGACTGAGCTACCGTATAACAGTAGACGATACTACCTGGTCTCTGTTAGCGCCGAACGTTGGGCGGCGCTTACCAAACCCGACACCCCACATTGTGCCAACGGCTTCGGGCGGAAGAGCGCAATTGGGAGGGTACAAGCCTTACCCTGGTGCGAGGAAATGCAAGCTAAAGACAAAATTGTCATGGCAGGGCAGACCAGGCCCTAAGCCTTGGTTGGCGACTGGTCTAGGATCGAAGCTCCGACAGGCGGACAGTTAGAGCATTGCTTTGCTGATCCGGCAGCTTCTGCAGCTTGTCTTGTTCCAGATGTAGGGGTGTTACCTTTCCTCTGGAGTGAACTAGGCGGGCCGAGAGAGGGATCATGCTGCATGGGCAACACATGATCTCTATATTTTAGCCCAGGCTTTGTGCTATGGAGAGGCAATAACTCCATCCCTGGTCTTAACTGGTCTCGGAATCAAAGCGAGAGGCAACTGTTACGGGTTATAAGTCCTTGTCAGTTGGCGTAGACATGGGGCGCCACGCGTTGCCTCTGACGGTGGGAGACACCTATAGGTGTCACTGATCAGCTACCGCCCGCCTCAAGCTGGGCAGCCCCCAGCCAATTGGGTGCTGATCCGCCACAGCCTGCCTGCTTCAATGGGTGCTTGGGGCTAGGACAAAATCGGAATCGCAGGCTGTAAAACCAATGCACCAGGTACAAACAAAAATAAAAATAGAAACCTCAAGCTACGGCTTGCAACCTGGAACGTGAGAACCATGTGTCCAGGATTTTCCACTGACTTGACCAATATTGACGATGTGAGAAAAACGGCTGTGATTGATGCCGAACTCAATCGTCTTAACATTGATATTGCTGGCCTGCAGGAGACTCGCCTCGCTGAGGAAGGGTCACTCAGGGAAAACAACTACACCTTTTTCTGGAAGGGTAGAGGGCAGGCAGAAAAAAGGCAACACGGTGTGGGCTTTGCAGTGAAGAATTCGCTACTGGGAATGATTGAAATTCCAGCAGGAGGAAATGAAAGACAATTATCCCTGCGCTTGGCAACCTCTTTTGGGTTTGCCACCATTATTACTGCATATGCACCGACACTCGATTCCTCTGATGATGTGAAGGATTTGTTCTATGAGGAGTTAGACTCCGTGATCAAGGCAGTTCCAAAATCTGACTACATTTATATGCTCGGTGATTTCAATGCTCGTGTGGGCAAGGACTCAAGTTCATGGCCAGTGTGCCTTGGAAAATACAACATCGGTCGCATGAATGAAAATGGGCAAAGGCTGCTGGAGCATTGCACCAGTAATGACCTATGTATTACAAACTCTTTTTTTAAAACAAAAGAGATGCATAAGGTCACATGGAAACATCCAAGATCCGGCCATTGGCACCAGCTGGACTTCATCATCACACGGAGACAACATCTGAACCATATATCATTGACTCGTAGTTACCACAGTGCTGACTGTGATACGGATCATTCTTTGGTTGTTGCAAGGGTTAGACTGAGACCAAAGAGAATCTACACAGCTAAACACAAATCTAGCCCCAGGATTAATATTATTAACACTCATGATCCTGAAAAGTGCTTTCAGTTTCAACAGCAACTTGAAGATGCTTTCACTGATACACCAGAAAATTGTACAGTAAATGAAAAGTGGGGTCAAATTAAGGAAACTCTTTATAAAACTGCCGTAGGGGTTTACGGCACTGTGGATCATAAGAGGCAGGACTGGTTTGCGGCCAACAGCGAGACTCTGCAGCCGCTGATTGATAAGAAGAAGAAAGCTCTCTTAAGAAACAAGGAAAGACCAACGCGTAACACTCTGAGTGAGCTAAGGCAAGCTAGGAAGGATGTGCAAAAGGCTGCCAGGCAGTGTGCAAATGATTATTGGATCAAGTTATGTGAGTCCATTCAAATCGCAAGTGATAAGGGAGACATAAGAAGCATGTATGAAGGAATAAAGAAAGCCTGTGGTCCAGTGATCAAAAGAAGTGCACCATTGAAAACCTTGACTGGAGAAGTCATCACTGATAAGAAACAGCAGATGGACAGATGGGTAGAGCACTATTTGGAGCTTTACTCAAGTGAGACCAAACTAGCGGATGATGCCCTCAACGCCATAGAGGCTCTACCAACTCTTGACCACCTGGACACACTTCCCACCATAACAGAAGTTAAGTGTGCTATAAATGAACTTGCATCTGGCAAGGCTCCAGGTAAGGATGGGATTCCAATAGAGGTTATCAGGAGTGGGCAAGACACACTCACTCTACAGATCCACCAGCTAATAGAGTTATGCTGGCGTGAAGGACAAGTCCCACAGGATTTCAAAGATTCAAGCATCATAACAAGGGCGATCGGAGCGACTGCAACAACTATAGGGGTATCTCACTTCTGTGTATTGTTGGAAAAGTATTTGCCAGAATTGTTCTGCGCAGACTTCAAGTCCTAGGAGATCAAGTCTACCCCGAATCACAGTGTGGCTTTCGACAGAACCGGTCTACCACTGATATGATATTCTCATTGCGACAAATGCAAGAAAAATGCCGTGAACAGAATCAACCACTGTTTATTGCCTTCATCGACCTCACAAAGGCATTTGATTTGGTCAGTCGTGAGGGTCTGTTCAAGGCACTAAAGAAGATTGGCTGCCCACCAACTCTTCTGTCCATTGTGGAATCGTTCCACACAGGCATGAAGGGTATAATCAAGTTTGATGGTGCAACTTCTGAAGAATTTCAAATCAAGAGTGGAGTTAAGCAAGGTTGTGTACTAGCTCCCACCCTCTTTGGAATATACTTTTCACTTCTACTGAAATATGCATTTCGTGATCAGGATGGCGGTATATACATTCACTCACGCTCAGATGGCGGCCTCTACAATGCTCAGAGATTGAAGGCTAAGACCAAAATTAGGAGGGTACTGATCAGAGAGTTGCTTTTTGCAGATGATGCTGCAGTTACGACCCACTCTGAGGAAGAATTGCAATGTCTACTATCTGCATTCTCCAATGCTTGTTCTGAATTTGGTTTAACAATTAGCAAAAAGAAGACACAGATTATGTCACAAGGTGCACATGAGGTACCATCAATCTTTATTGACGACGCCGAACTAGAGATAGTAGACCATTTTACATATCTAGGATCAGTGGTAAATAGCAAATTATCCCTAGATCAGGAAATCAACATCCGGATTGGTAAGGCAGCAACAACAATGAACAGGTTAAGAAAAAGAGTCTGGGAGAACAGGAAGCTTACTGCCAAAACAAAAGTCCTTGTCTATCAAGCCTGTGTCCTTAGTACTCTTCTCTATGGCAGTGAAACCTGGACAACTTACTCACACCAAGAGAACAATTTAAACAGCTTTCATATGCGGTGTCTGCGAAGAATTCTTGGTATTAAGTGGCAAGACAAAATCACAAATACTGAAGTATTGGAAAGATCAGGTTGTGTGACAGTTTATTCCATGCTCAGTCTTCGTAGACTTAGATGGATAGGACATCTTAGGAGGATGGATGATGGTAGAATACCAAAGGATATCTTTTTTGGTGAATTATAGATGGGTAAGAGATCTCAGGGTCGGCCTCTACTACGATACAAAGATGTGTGTAAGCGGGACATGATTGATACAGGCATTGATAATGCACATTGGGAGCAAGTCGCCGCTGAACGTGTTGCATGGAGGGCAAATATCAGAAATGGAATAAAGTCAAAGGAGAAAATTATTGCAGAAAAGTCACACACCAAGCGTTTGAGACGTAAGATGGTGCATGATGGTGGAAATGACCACGTGTTCACATGCACCCACTGTGAACGGACATTTACAGCGCAAATTGGCATTATCAGTCACACTCGCTACCGCCATAGTTAAAAGTTATTATGCCTTTTTAAAGCACAAACTATCGTCTGTCAAGACGGCAAGGTGCCAATGGTCACAGAGAGAGAGAGAGAGAGAGAGAGAGAGAGAGAGAGAGAGAGAGAGAGAGAGAGACAGAGAGACAGACAGACAGACAGACAGACAGACAGACAGACAGACAGACAGACAGAGACAGAGAGAAAGGGAAAGCTTCTATTACCATCCTCTAAAGCAGTGGTTCAAAGAGAAAAAGAGTGTTGAAGTGTTACATAGCACCTGCACTTGTATAATGGTTATTAAACGTGGGTAATGAGCAGACAAGCTGAAAATCATCTAATGGCAGAGGAAATGTTGTTTCTGTAGAAATGCAAAGAATACCATGGACAGACAGAAAAATCAAGGAGCAAGATCTACAAGAAGCAGATGAAAACCATACACTGATTAGAGAAATTAGACTTTGACATTTTATGGACACGTTAAGAGGAGAAATAAACTAGAGAACGTCACTTTCCAGGAAACATGCCTCTTCTGACTGCTCTGTTAAAACCCCTGCGACATTTAATGCGGCAAAATGAACTACGAATCGAAGCAGGGTACGAACTAACGACCACAGAATGACACACAGAGTCATAGCCTGAGTAGGGCACACCACCAGTGAGTGTCATGGTGGTTAAGGTTTTAATCGTTCGGGGTAGAGTGGACGACTTCTGACGACCGGACGGCTCCTTTCGTGCTCGCTTCGCGGCGGAGTTTTTAATTACCAGCTTCCCCGCATGATGCTGTTTGTGAGCTAGGCTTCTTCGACATCATATGTTTTAGACCGTCAGTATTTTACTCCTTCTTGTTTCACGATTATATTTTAAACTGTATATTGTATTTCCCATATGTTTCTAATCTAAATTTCACAGAACTTCACAAAGAAAGTAATAATAAGAATTGATGGCATTCTATAAAGAAACATTCTAAGAATTTTTCTGTAATATTTATCAATAGTAGGTGTATATTCGGTTCTGTTTTACCGTGCAATCATTGTTGCCAAAGAGAATCGTATTGACACCGCCGGCATTCTTTGAAGAAATATTCAAGAATCTTTCTGTAATAAGGTTTATATTCGATTCTGTTCTACCGTGTAATAATTATTGTCAAAGTGACTCGATTTGACACAGTCAGTCCCAGAGAGGTTTTAGAGCTGTCTCATAAGACGAATCTGTGCGGAAACGCCTGTTACATTAACATTTATGGAGTATGGATTGGCGATCGGACAGAGATAGCTTTGACTTTGATTTCGGCCCAGGTTGCCTTTGTGTAGCGTGCTTGATTCGTAACTGTTCCAAAGATGTTCACTCAGTTTTCAAAGTGATTCGTTAGTTACATATCCTTTACATGACGTCGCAGTCAACACCAGCATTGTTTGCTGCTGTGATCTCTTGGCAAGTTTGCGTTCATAGTTTGGCATTGGTCTCTGAACGACCGGTATCCATACCATTTCATTAAAAAAAAACCAACACAAGGAGGTCTGCTGCCAAATCGCCCGCAGCTGTGTTTCGAACACGGGTATGTGGGATCACGAACCGCGCCCGTAAACCCTTCGCCACGGAGCGGACTTCAGAGTGATTACCGATTAAAACTGGCAGAACGGATCGCATCACAAGTCTTATACCAACGAGACAAACACGGGATTGATTCCCACAGGAGACACTGCACTGTCAAATGTATGTCTATATGACGCCGTGTCTGGAAATTAATCTGCCCGCTATTGGAATAAATCAGACATACATGTCTTTTTTCTGCGAGCTGGTGTGTATTTCATGCAGGTAGATCATAGATAAATTGAATTAGGATATGAAAATGTGCAATAGTAGAACATATTCAGACAATAAACAGCAGACGTGCCAGTATAAAGCATCGTTAGTGAGAATTTCAACCTGTTATATGAGCATTGTAAATGCCAACATGGAATATGAGTTATGGGTACGTCGATGTGGATGGAATATGTTAG
>JACEFZ010014244.1:882500-913944 GCA_014155875.1 Cepaea nemoralis
AACAATAGGCTTATGCCTGGCATATTTCGCTGCATCTATTCATATGCATACTGCAGAATTATTTATCATATGAAGTGAATAAATGAATTATACTTTGTCTGAAATGGAAATACTTAAAACACATAGTAACCGAAACTGTTCGAATGTGGAACATTAGTGGTCCCCAGGGTAATCGGAAATTTAAAACGAAGACTTTTTCTCTACTCAAAATTGATTGGAGCCGCCTAATTGCTAACGTCTGGGTATATTTGATCAATCGTTTATTGTTAACCTAATACAATACACTAAATGACTTTTCTTTGTTAACTTTCTGGTCGCAATTTAGCAGGGGTTGAGAGATCGCTTGTCGACTGCACAGTGATTTCCGAAGACTGACTAACTCTCTTTTCCACACACACTGAAATATGTTCGGTTACTCGATTTGCTAATTGTCAGTCCATTCAACTTACGCAAGTTGCTTAGCGCACACACTGAAATTGAAAAATGCAGTTTGATTTGGTGTATGCAAACAATGTTTTTTTTTCCACAAATGGAGTAGTATCGGAGTGGTTTTTGTCTTAGGCTTCTGTTTTTCAAAGCAATATTAGAGTTATTAATAAACAAATAAGTGGTTAGATCAACTAGTTCAATGTTAAAATCTTGATTTTTCTGTGTCATTTATAAAGTAATATTCAGCTGTGGTTGTGACTACCGCAAAAATTCTGCAATACAATCGATTTTCTCCAGAGGATTACATGTTCTTTTTATTTTCGCTGTTTTCAAACGAGTAATATACTTAATTGAAGTGGAAGTAAACGCGTTACACAACCCCTGCATAACGGATTCGAAATAAACTGCAGGCGATTTGAAAGCTTGTTTCATTTTATACTACCATCTAGCATTCATCATGATATGCCATGTCTATAAGCGTGAGCAGTCATGATTCGCTAATGTACACGATCACCAGAGGCGTGGATCAGCCCCGTGTTCCTGTATCGATCATGTCACGTGGTCAAGCTATCTCTGCCTTCCCTTTGTTCTTTTCCCTTCAATCTTCCGCGTGTTTCGCCCGTGTGTTGCATGGGGGTCCATAAGGGAAGCTAAGAATAGTAACATTGCTGCCTTCCATGCATGTCGTAAGAGGCGACCAAGGAATTTGGGCTGAGACTTAGTCTACAGTCTATTGGGGCTTCCGGTCCCCAACATGTCGGATACGCATTTAAACCGTTAAGGCCTCTGGAGTCTTAACGCTTATGGTTACGGTTTGCATTCGCATTTTCCTCACGTTGGACTGGTAGTACATGGTTTCGTCGCCATGCTACTGAGTGAGTGCGTGGCGCGACACTGTGAGATGTGAATTTCGCGTGGAATGCTTTTACATCTGTCCGCGGTTTTTTTGTAGAGTGAACTGCATGTTCGGAACGATGGCTGCCGGATGTTGCTGAATTGACTGCTTTGCCATTTCTGTTCACGAGTGCATTTTCAGAAGACTCCTGGGCTGGGAGTTGTCGCTGGAGCTACAGAGTTCGTGCTTTGTGCAGCGCCTTCGGTGGGTCGCCCTGCGGAAAGAGACTGAGCTATATGAAGTAAAACCCGGCTCAATGAAGTCTTTTTCTGGTGACTGTCGATTTCATAGATGATGAACTGTATTTTTCGTGTAGGACTTTTTGTGTTGGCATTCTGACGGCGGCATTATACACATTGTATCTGTGCGTGCTGTTGGTTTGCCAATACTACTGTCTATTCCATTGTTCACATAGGACAGTGAAGAACATTTTGTGTGATATTAACCGGCATAGGAACGGAGCATATTGGGGACGACCCGTTGCCGTGAAGTTGGAACCGCGACTAACTAACTAACCAACAAACCAACTAACTAACTAACTAACTAACTAATTAATTAACTAACTAACTAACTAACTAAGTAGCTAACTAACCAACCAACCAACCAACAAAGCAGCCAGCAAACCAGCCAACCAACCAACCAACCAACCACCCAACCAAACAACCAACCAATTAACTAACTAACTAACTATCTAACTCACTCACTCACTCACTCACTCACTCACTCACTCTATCACTAACTAACTAACTAACTAACTAACTAACTAAACTAACTAACTAACTAACTAACTAACTAACTAACTAACTAACTAACTAACTAACTAACCAACTAACCAACTAACTAACTAACCTTCAATCTTGCCAGTTTTCAACAAGTTCTCTAGTTTATTTCTTTTCATGACGTGTCCAAAAATTGTGACTTTCTACATCTAATTTCTCTAATCAGTTTATGGTTTTCATATTTTCTTGTAGGAATTAGTCATTTTTTAGAACAAGATGGTATAGATTCCGAGCCTTGCATTGTATCTTTGATAAGCCACGACTTAGGCTTGGACACGAGGTTCTTTATCATTTTTGTGTGTGTGCAATCACACCTACACACTGGTGTATTGATATATAACTCAGCAAAGCACACACAAACACACACACACACACACACACAAACACTCTCTCACACACACACACTTGCACACATAAGCACAGTAACATAAAAACACATTAACAAACGTTTCCATTCCCAAACTTATGCTATGATAAACGCATCCATACACACATTCACCCAATCACAGACGCTCACATAGACAAAATCATCCACCGCAAAACGCACTCATACACACTCCCACCAACTCAGAAGAGCTCCCTTGTATAAACCCATTCACTCGAGCAATCATCCATACCTAAACACACACAACCACGTACTAACAACTGCTCCCATATAAATTCGTCCAATCATACACGCTTCCATAACCAAATACACATTCCCAATCTTTCATATACAAATAGATCCCACATTACAAACTCACTCAGTCACTAACACTCGCTTCCATACACAAATAAATCAACTCACAAGCACTCCCGCACACACAAACACATCTACTCACCCATATACCCACACACACACACTCACACACAACTCCTCACCCATACTCTCACACACAAACACATCTCCTCACCCATACTCCCACACACAAGCACATCTGATCTACCATACCATACCATACCACAACAACAAACACATCTCCTCACCCATGCATCCCCACATACAAACACCTGTTTACCCATACTCCCACACGCAAATACCTTCTCACCTGTATCCCCACACACAATACATTCCTTCAGCAAGATACCTAGACAGACATATCCCACAAACTTACCATGACCCCAATCTCAGCTCTGAGCAATGCTTCATTTCTGTCGAAAAAGTTCGGGTTAGATATATTGGACACATTGGAAATATTTCCCCCAAAAGGATTCTGCTCCTGGCCCTCCTTTCCATGCTTGGAAAGTGCGGGTAGCTCATTCACTGGCGTCGACGGAGTAATGGCATATCGAAGAGCTGCTTTTGGAGTGGATGTCTTCGAGGACATCATAAACAGGAAGGCTTCCTTGCCCGTTAAATTTTGTTGCAAAACCATGTTGCGCCTGCGGGTGGGCTTATGTCCATGGAATAATTACTCATTAAATGCAGTGTCACTAAAGAAGGATGTCGGGTGACTATGTTCAGCTATTATATCAAGTTTTCCTTCGTTGGCATGTTTTCTATGTGGAAATGTTGATTAACTGAAGGGACTTTCCAGGAATAAATCTGAAATAAGAAAATATGACATAATCAATAAAAGATATCTAACGTACACAAATCGTTTTCAGGTTTTCGTACTTCTTCTTCATGTATATTTGTGACGCTCGGAGGTGTATAGGCGCTCAACCGCGCATGCCAAACCCTTTGTTGGCGATTTCATGGTTGGTTGGGATTGTGGGAGATATCTGAGACCAACCCTCTTTAGTTGGCTGTTACGACAACAATGGCACAGTGTTGCCATTCTTTACTTTCAAATTGGGACCCCGGTAACACACTTTCGATGCACGAATTTAGAGAAATACATTCACAGTGTCTGGCACTCACATAAATCAAAGGCCTTGCTATTAAAGGACACATGAGACAACTGTACATATAGAAAACAATAGGAACATCGATGTAAGACACTTTTAGCATCAAACTATGGAAAATCAGCGACTCGCCCATTACATCCATATCTAGAATACTGCTGGCCTATTCTGTAGGAAACAAGAAACATTTGTAACATTTAGAAAAAACAAAATATTTTCCTGTTCTTTTCACCAGGCCCAAGAACACACACACTCATTCACGCATAAACACTACGGTCTTGGCACTGATTTGAAGTCTGTTCATAATTAAAGCTTTAAAACTTTCCTGGGAAACATGGCCAGCCAAGACCTTACCCAGTCATCCCTGTTGTGATGTGCTGACTCAAGACCTAGTGACATCATAAGAAGCCTTTCTGCATACGTGCAGTTCCAGCATTGGTATTGCATATTCTGCTGGTTTCTGAGATTGGAGGGGGAAAAGAAAACATTGTAACTACTTTACATAGAGATGGTAGATAGGAACTGGGTCTGGGGAAAAGGATTTACATATCGTCTCTCCGAGAATGTAAGCTATTTTCAAACAACCTGAAGGCCGATGTATCTAATTTAAGAGTTAAAGCTCACCAACAAATCAACTACTCAATTAAACACCACCAAACCAACCAACGAACCAACCAAACACCAGCAAACCAAACAACCAAATACCAACAAACCAATCAACAAACAAATCAACCACACACAAACAAACCAATCAATTTACAAGCCAACAAAACACCAACAAACAAACAAAACACCAACAAACCAATCAAACATCAGCAAACCAACCAGACATCGATAAACCAACGGAACATCAACAAACCAACCAAACACGAACAAACCAACCAACTTACTAACCAAACAAAAACCAACAAACCAAGCAATAAAACACATCAAACACCAACAGATAAACCAACAAAACACCAACATACCAACCAAACACCAAGAAACCAAGAAATCACCAACAAACCAACCAAACGCTAACAAACCAATCTAACATAAATAAACCAATTAATTTACTAACCAACAAAACAACCAACAAACACACGAAACACCAAGAAACCAACCACTTTACTAACCAACAAAACACCAACAAACAAATGAAACACTAACAAACCAACCAACTTACTAACCAAAAATCACAAACAATGCAACCAACAAAACACCAACAATGCAACCATCAAAGCACCAACAAACCATCCAAACATCAACAATCCAACCCCCCCCCCCCCAAAAAAAAAAAAAAAAAAAAACCCAATAAACCAATCAAATATTAACAAACCAAACAAACATCAAGAAACCAACCATCTTACTAAGCAACACAACACAATCAAAGCAACCAATAAAACACCCACAAACCAACCAAACACCAACAAGCCTGCCAACTTACTAACAAAAAAAAACAAACACCAACAGAGGAGCCAGCTGAACATCAACAAACCAATAACCAAAACACTAACAAACCAACCAAATATCAACAAACCAACCAACTTACTAACAAACCAGAAACCAACAAACGAACCAATACAATACAAACAAATACTCCAAACACCAAGAGATAAACCAACAAAACAGCTACATACGAACCACACACAAACAAACCAAGAAATCACCAACAAACCAACCAAACGCCAACAAACCAACCAAAAACTGACAAACCAACCTACCATAAATAAACCAACCAATTTACTAACCAACAAAGCAACCAACAATCACAAGAAACACCAACAAACCAACCAACTTACTAACCAACAAAACACCAACAAACAAATGAAACACTAACAAACCAACCAACTTACTAACCAAAAAACACCAACAATGCAACCAACAAAACACCAACAAACCAACCAAACACCAACAAACCAATCAAACATCAGCAAACCAATCAGACATCAACAAACCAACGGAACATCAACAAACCAACCAAACACGAACAAACCAACCAACTTACTAACCAACAAAACACCAACAAATAAATCGAGAAAACACCAACAAATCAACCAAACACTAACAAATCGACCACTTACAAACCAACCAAAAAAACCAACAAACCAACCAATAAAACACCAATAAACCAATCAAACACCAGCAAACAAACCAACCAAACCCCAACAAACCAACCAAATATCAACAAACCAACCAAACAGCAACAAACAAACCGAGAAAACATAAACAAACAAACCAAACATTAACACACCAACCAAACACCAACAAACATACCCAGAAAACAGCAATAAACCAACCCATCACCAACGAACAAACCAAGAAAACAAAAACAAACCAACAAAATACCAACACACCGACCAACGTAATAACCAACCAAAAACCAAAATTGAAAAAAACCCCAATAAAACACCAACACACACCAACAAACAAACCAACCAACATCAACAAACTAACCAAATACTAATAAACCATCAAAAATCCAACAAACCAAGCAACAAGCCAACCAAACACCAACAAACCAACCAACTTACTAACCAAACAAAAATCAACAAACCAAGCAATAAAACACCAACAAACACATCAAACACCAACAGATAAACCAACAAAACACCAACAGACCAACCAAACACCAAGAAACCAAGAAATCACCAACAAACCAACCAAACGCTAACAATCCAATCTAACATAAATAAACCAACCAATTTACTAACCAACAAAGCAACCAACAAATACACGAAACACCAACAAACCAACAACTTTACTAACCAACAAAACACCAACAAACAAATGAAACACTAACAAACCAACCAACTTACTAACCAAAAATCACAAACAATGCAACCAACAAAACACCAACACAGCAACCATCAAAGCACCAACAAACCAACCAAACATCAACAATCCAACCACAAAAAAACACCAACAAACCAATCAAACATCAACAAACCAAACAAACATCAAGAAACCAACCATCTTACTAACCAACAAAACACAATCAAAGCAACCAATAAAACACCCACAAACCAACCAAACACCAACAAGCCTGCCAACTTACTAACAAAAAAAAAAAAAACACCAACAGAGGAGCCAGCTGAACATCAACAAACCAATAACCAAAACACTAACAAACCAACCAAATATCAACAAACCAACCAACTTACTAACAAACCAGAAACCAACAAACCAACCAATACAATACAAACAAATACTCCAAAAACCAAGAGATAAACCAACAAAACAGCTACATACGAACCAAACACAAACAAACCAAGAAATCACCAACAAACCAACCAAACGCCAACAAACCAACCAAAAACTGACAAACCAACCTACCATAAATAAACCAATCAATTTACTATCCAACAAAGCAACCAACAATCACAAGAAACACCAACAAACCAACCAACTTACTAACCAACAAAACACCAACAAACAAATAAAACACTAACAAACCAACCAACTTACTAACCAAAAAACACCAACAATGCAACCAACAAAACACCAACAAACCAACCAAACATCAACAATCCAACCATTAAAAAAAACACCAACAAACCAATCAAACATCAACAAACCAACCAAACATCAAGGAACAAACAAACTTACTAACCAACAAAACACAATCAAAGCAACAAATAAAACACCCACAAACCAACCAAACACCAACAAGCCTGCCAAATTACTAACCCCCCCAAAAAACACCAACAGAGGAACCAGCTGAACATCAACAAACTAACCAACAAAACACCAATAAACCAACCAAATATCAACAAACCAATCAGCAAAACACCATAAACCAAACCAAATACGAACACACCGACCATCTTACTAACCAATGAGAAACCAACAAACCAACCAATAAAACACCAACAAACCAACCAAACATCAACAAACAAACAAACCAACCACACACCTACCACCCAACCAATCAACCAAATATCGACAAACCAACCAACAAACCAACCAAACATCAACAATCTAACCACACAAAAAAAAATCCCAACAAACCAATTAAACATCAATAAACCAACCAAACATCAAGGAACCAACCAACTTAGAAACCAACAAAACACAATCAAAGCAACCAATAAAAAAGACACAAACCAATCAAACACCAACACGCCTGCCAACTTACTAAACCCTCCCCCCCCCCCCCCCCCCCCCCAAAAAAAAAAAAAAACACACCAACAGAGGAACCAGCTGAACATCAAGAAGCCAACTAACAAAACACCAACACACCAACCAAATATCAACAAACCAACCAATCAAAGACCATAAAACCAACCAAATACCAACAAACCGACCAACTTACTAACCAACCAGAAACCAACAAACCAAACAATAAAACTCCAACAAACACACCAAACACCAAGAGATAAACCAACAAAACACCAACATACCAACCAAACATTAACAAACCAAGAAATCACCAACAAACCAACCAAACGCCAACAAACCAACCAAACACCGCAAACCAACCTAACATAAATAAACCAAACAACTTACTAACTAACAAAGCAACCAACAATCACATGACATATTAACAAACCAACCAACTTACTAACCAACAAAAAAACCAACAAGCAAATGAAACACTAACAAATAAACCAACTTACTAACCAAAAAAACACCAACAATGCAACCAACAAAACACCAACACAGCATCCATCAAAACACCAACAAACCAACCAAACATCAACAATCCAACAAAAAAAAACACACACCAACAAACCAATAAAATATTAACTAACCAACCAAACATCAAGGAACCAACCAACTTACTAACCAACAAATCACAATCAAAGCAACCAATAAAATACCCACAAACCAACCAAACACCAACAAGCCTGCCAACTTACTAATCAAAAATAAAAACACCAACAGAGGAACCAACTGAACATCAACAAACCAACCAACAAAACACCAACAAACCAACCAAATATCAACAAACCAACCAGCCAAACACCATAAAACCAACCAAATACCAACAAACCGACCAACTTACTAACCAACCAGAAACCAACATACCAACAATAAAACACCAACAAACCAACCAACCAAACACCAACAAACCAACCAAACTTCAACAAACAAACCAACCAACCAAACACCTACCACCCAACTAATTAACTAAATATCGACAAACCAACCAACAAACTAACTAAACACCAACAAAACAGCCAGGCAAACACCAACCATCCTTATTTCACCTAGAAGTGGAACATATCAGTTGCTGTGCATACATATCATTTCTAATTAAGATGTAAGTGAGAAGTGGCGTTGTCACTCGAATCACATCCTTGAAACGGTCAATACGAGCCAGGTCTACCAATCTGCTGCACTAACAACTATGCAGTTTGTCAGCATTCAACGTATATCCCTACATTACATTACTATCATTGCTTGTTGTTGTCAACTGTATTCTTTTCTGGCAAGAAGTTTCACAAATCTTAACTGAAAGCTAATCAATACCTATGATTATTTTTTTTTTTGGGGGGGGGAGGGGTGAGATATATAATGAGATCTACATGCGCGGGGCCTGCAGGTAATGTGTGCGGGCGCCAGGTAGCCTGGTTGGTGGACATAACATCCATTTCTTACATTACACTGATGACATCATCTTGATAGCAACACGTCAGAAGGAACTACAGGACATGATAGATACAATGGTTGTAGAAAGTGGAAAAAAATGTGCATGAGCTTGAATAATAAACATACAGAAGTCATTGTGATATCAAATTTAAAAAAAATTGTGCCTAAATGTACAAAAAATGCAAATGACGTATTATTGGGCAAGCGCAGAAATTCAGCTAACTAGGCACAGATGGAAGTTCCATTACAGAGATAAAGAACAAAACAGAACAAGCAAAAGCTGCATTCTATCAAATGATAAACATTTTATGCAATAAATCCTTGACCTTTAAAGTTAGAAGAAGAGTTCCTGCATATTGTTTTTTTTTTTTTTTGTGCATATCCTTTACAGGACATCGCTGTCAACACCAGCATCTTTCAGCTGTATGTTGATTTCTTGGCAAGATTATGCTCAGTAGATTGCCATTGCTTTCTGAGCGGCCGGCTCACATACCCCGTAAGTTACCGATGCGATTCGAACCACTGCTGATTCTCACCGTCACCACGTCACCGACGAGAGTATACGAGATTACGGAGAAAAGTCATAACCTCTAAGCCACGAAGGCGGTTCCTGCATATTACATACAGCTAATTTAAACATAAGATGCGAATCCTGGACAATTAATAAACAGGCGAAAAAAATACCCAGAAGCCTTGGAGATGTGCTTTTATAGAATATTGCTGACAATTCATTGGACAGCCACAGTGAGCAATCAGTACATTTTGAGGGAAGCTAAGTTGCAAATACACCTTATCACTAACATCAGAAAGAGGCAGTCATTACTTTTGGTCACATTATGAGAAGACAAAAAAAAAAAAAAAAAGCTAGAACATATTGTGACAGCCGGAAAGATTTGTGGAAAGAGAGATAGAGGGTGACCGCGAGAGAAAGTTCTTGACAATCTTGTGCCATGGCACGGTGAGAGTCACCACTTGGATTTATCTATGCCATCGAAGATCTCAGTTTGTGGAGAAGCATGGCATCTGACAAGGCACTTGATGATGATATGTTTTATTATTTCTGAAGTCTCTTGTGTAATAAATATAAAGGTTTATTTACTGTTAAAAGCAAACAAGTACATGAGCTATTCTGAAGACAAAGAAAAATACCACGATAAAACATTCGTAGAATTCACAAGTATGCGGGAGAGATTACGGTAGGATCGGATAACATGGGTTTGAAGAAATCATGGGGAAACGTTGATTGAGGTTAATGATTAAAAAGTGGAAAAATATTCACAAATGTCTGCTCAGTGAAGCAATATGCTATATGAGGAAGTGATTTCCGGTAGAAAAACATTCGCAGAATTCACAGGTATGTGGGTAAGAACAAAGAGTGGAGTTTGGAGAGGTATAACAGCAGACAACCCCAATCTGATAGAGCTTTGTAGTTACACACGTTTTGCCGTAGGCATTTCCTAGGTTATCTGTATTGTTTCCCTCTGATCCAATAGTCTTCAAAGAACATCGTTGTAATATTCATTTAAGTATTAAAACGATATTACAGAGGACGTGGGCGACTGTTTATGTAGTATGTGGAAGGGTAATCTAATTGAAAGAACGTTAGCATAGGAATTTCAAGAAATACAAGCAGGTTTCAGACAGGTTAAAGAATTTGTCTCCAATATGTCAATCATTTATGAGAAATACAGAAAGTAAAATATACGTCTGCTACCGTGGTTCTTTGTCGAAGGGGTTACGGACGCAGTTCGTAATCCCGCATACCCGTGCTCGAAACACAGATGTGGGTGATTTGGCAGCAGACCACCTTGCTTTGGATTTTTACGAAATGGTATGGGTGCCGGTCGCTCAGAAAGCAATGCCAAACTACTGAACGTAAACTTGCCAAGATTTCACAACAGCAAAATAATGCTGGTGTTGATTGCGACGTTCTTTGAAGGATGTGCAACTAACTAACTAACTAACTAACTAACTAACTAACTAACTAACTAACTAACTAACTAACTAACCACCTAACAAATCAACCAACCAACCAACCAACCAACCAACTAACTAACTAACTAACTAACTAACTAATTAACTAACTAACTAACTAACTAATTAACTAACTAACTAACTAACTAACTAACTAACTAACTAACCACCTAACCACCTAACTAACCACCTAACTAACCAACTAACTAACTAACTAACTAACTAACTAGCTAGCTAACTAACTAACTATCCACCTAACTAACTAACTAACTAACTAACTAACTAGCTAACTAACTAACTAACTAACTAACTAACTAACTAACCACCTAACCACCTAACTAACTAACTAACCAACTAACTAACTAACTAACTAACTAACTAACTAGCTAACTAACTAACTAACCACCTAACTAACTAACTAACTAACTAACTAACTAACTAACCAACTAACTAACTAACTAACTAACTATCTAACTAACTAACTAAGTAACTAACTAACTAACTAACTAACTAAGTAACTAAGTAACTGACTGACTGACTGACTGACTGATTGACTGACTACCTAACTAACTAACTAAGCGGGGTTCTTAATGGAACCAAAGAATGGCAACACTGTAACTTATCGTGCATTACGTAAGAGGCGACAAAGTAGAGTTGTACTTGGGACAAGCTACTGCATCACGCAGAAATATTCTGAAACACAATCCAACCAACCTTGAACAAGTCACACATAGAAAAAAAAAAGAGAATAACTCATCGGAACAAGAGTAAAGGAAGCTCTTCTATTAGAGCAGTGGTTCTCAACCGGTGGGGAATCCCCCCCCCCCCACCCCTGGGTGGGGGTGGGGGTGGGGGGGGGGGAATTGAGATTATTTTCAAGATCGCGTTAATGCAAGAACCGATTACATGATATTGTTTTTCGCTTCATACTTTACGGTTCTGTTCGTCTCAACCTTCTAAAATTCAATTTATAAAGTAAGTAGACCCACAAATCATGTTTTATGTGGACGTCTAGACTTGTTTTAGTATGTGCTATTAAATTCATCTTCCATTATTACGTATACTGTGTAGGGGCGGTGGCGGGATTTTTAGGTAAGAAATACGAAAGAGGGAAATGAATTTCTGAAAATATGGTTAAGGGGGCACGGGCCAAAAAGGTTGAGAACCACAGTATTAGAGCTATGACGCAATGCGGAGAAAGCCACAATGAGTCTGGATCACCGATTCACTTTCTTTTATCTGAGAAAATCTCTGGGATTTGGTACTTGGAATGTTACAACTATGTATGCATTAGGAAAGACAGCGTATTTGGTCAAAGAAATGACATTTTATAACATTAGAATGCTGGGTTGACGCGAAACAAAGCTGGCGGCAAATAAAAGTGTAAAAGTTTCTTCTTCTTCTTTCGTTCGCTTTAAATATGTCTATAACTGCAATGTTGTCTGTTGTATGAATTTAACTGTCTTTTATAGTTCGCTCAGCGGTCTATAGAGTTTATCTTCCACTGTCGTCTCTCTAGGCTAAATACAGGTGAAACAGTGCTGTTCGCATTCCATACAAAGGACATTTTATCCTTTTCACACCCGTGAAGTAGAGGACGAAATCTTATCTATAGTGGCACAGAAGGCGTGAACAGAATGGTATGCAGTGTGTTCTAGAATTAAAACAGCAACAATTAAAGCCACTCCAGTATGCAAAGAAAAAGAACGTAAACGTGACCCTGTGTTGCGCATCAACAAGTAATTAAGATGATTTTGTTAAGGAGGAAATTTACATGGAACATCAAAGCATAATGGGTAATCCAAGAAATTTTAATTTAAAATTTAACACGAATTGTCACGGGTGGCAAGCATCACCTGGATCTTTTCTCCGGGGCATGCCGGTGTGCTTGGGAATGAACAGTCGGACAGATTGGCTGGCTCGGCAAAACTTGTTGAAGTATTGATGCATGACAAGGCAGACGTGGTTGCGGCCTTGTGGGAGCACGTGTACACCTCGGAGGAGCAAATGGATCACCATAATCTGGCAAGAATGCGACAGCGAGGAGTGACGAGGGGATCTGGTCGACACTCGACGCTCAGAGGAAAGGCGAGACGGACATATAATCAGATTTCTACTGGAACTATTAGTGTTGGAACTCCTCACTGGCTGCTGAGGATGGGGACGGAGCGCTTATGGGAATGCCCCGAATGCTGTGATGTCGCTTCCTAAATCAATCAATCAATTAATCAATCCAAGAAATGGCAATTTCACAATTTTGATGTGTAACCAGTAACCTAAATATCATGGTAGGGCCGGATGACATCGGTTTAAAGAAATCACTGGGAAACATGAACTGATGTTAATGATATAAAGTGGAAAAATATTCACAAATGTATGTGCAGTGGATCAATTTGTCATGGGAGCAAATGGTTTTCGGTACACAAGAAATATCAAGACATTTACGAGATCATTTCTACATGATGAAAAAGTTTCTGAGGTGCAGATGTAAATTCAGATTACCATCTGCTGATGAGCAAAATTAAGTGAATATTCAAAAGGTGCTTACTGTCTTAAAACATATAATTATTAGGGCTGCGGAAGTTAACGATTAATTAATCGATTAATCGTTAATTTTTTTTTTAACGATTAATTGAATACTGTTCTCCCATCACTTATACAAATGATCCGGATGTCGAAAAAATGTCGGACAGTTTAAACATAGTGCTGCAAACACGATTGTGTTGCAAAATTGTACTGAGTCACAATTGTGTAAGCTGCAGCAAGATGTACCAGCAAGATGGAACAGTAGTTTTATTATGCTACAGAGTCTTCTACAGGCCAGAGAAGCATTATCTGTCTACATGTCAGATGAAAAGACGCAATACAAAGGTCCAAAACTGTCAGATTCAGATTGGGAGAAGATTTCGAAATATGTCAAAGTTTTGGACTTATTCTACCAGACCATGTTCCTGCTTGGCGGTCAAGATTATGTTTCATGGAGCTGTGTATTACCACTTCTATCATCGTTGACAAAGCATATGACTGTACACGATGATGATCCGCGCTACATAGCTAAATTTAAGGCAGCAACTTTTAATGACTTCAGTGAATGTGTAGCTAATATGACAAGTATTGAAATACTACAGATTGCACCAGCACTTGATCCACGTTACAAATACCTGATGTGTTTGTCAAAAGATGCAAAAGAACGAACTTGGTCACGTATTGAACAACAAATAGCAGTTTAATCGAAATTAACTATTAATTAATCGTTAATTTTTCAAAAGTTAACTATTAAATTTAAATTAATCGGTCTCGGTCCTAGTTATATATAAGGTAGGATATCACAGAAACCAGGAAACTTAGGAAGAAGAATGTATGGTTACAGTACCAGGTTTTGCAATAGATAATAGACGAGGTAAGCATGGGATACTGATGGCATCAGGCTACAACATTTCGGAGCGACTCATGTGTGGAAATTCATTCATTCATTCATTCATTCATTCATTCATTCATTCATTCATTCATTCATTCATTCATTCAGTAGTATGTCCTTTGTAGAACCTCGCTCCCATAACAACCTTCTGGAAAACTTCTCTGTCATAAGCAAGATATCCCGCGACCGATACACCCGTCTGGAGATTATATGCCACATCCTGCACCCATCTTCTCTTTAGCCTTCCTCTTCCTCTCTTCCTGGGCATATACCCCTCAATGATTATTCTCTCCGAACTTTAATGCCGTTTCACATGACCAAAGTATTTCAATTTTCTTTGTTTTTTCGTCTTTAATAACCAACCTTCTTCAATATTAAGAACTTGTCGCATGGATGCATTTGTTATTTTCTGTATCCAAGATATTCTTAGAACCCGTATATAACATGTACATTCAAACGCATTTATCCGCTATTGACCTTGTGTAGTAAGTATGGAAGTACTTGAGGAAAATGGAACGAAAAAATAAAGCATGGATAACGCCGGAATCCCTAAACAATAGAAGAAAGAAACAATAGTAAAGCAGATTTAAATAACATGAATACCTCAGAAGTTGGAGATACCTAGGAACACTGGTAACAAGGAAAGATCATCTATACACAAAATCAGTCCAGTGCATTTCCCAGTAGTGCCAACTCTTAGAAGTAGTAACATATGTGTGGACTACCCCTGTGTTCATAGCTAGTGAACGAAAAAAAAATTAATAGAAAAACCAGAGCTGCTAAACTCAGAGCCCAAGTGAAATACACATAAGCTAACAAATAAGTTAGGAAGCTCATGAAGATAAATAAAAGGCAATATTTAGACGAACTAGCATGAAAGGCAGAAGCAGCAAAAGGAAACATCTGAGACTTTTGCAGCACCATGAGGCAAATAGTGGAAAATATAATCACTCAAGACGGCATATCAACAGTAATGTTGGATAAGATCAAATGAACAAATGGGTTGAATACTTTGAGAGACTTTTGAATAGGGCAGTTTCTAAACGACCCTCGTGGTATCCAGCCGTCTGAAGCAGAGCTGCATATCAACTCATTCTCATTTCATTGGCACCTTTCCGTCTTGACAGACGATAGTTGGGTACATTGTGCTTCAAAAAGGCTTAATAACTACAATCAATGGCGGTGGCGAGTGTGGCTGGTAAGGCCAATTCTTGCTGCAAATGTTTGCCCACAGTAGATGCATGTGAAAACATGGTCATTTCCACCATTGTGCACCATCTTACGTCTCTCACGCTCTGTGTGTGCTTTATCTGCAATCATTTTCTCTTTTGTCTTTATTCCATTTCTGATGTTTGCCCTCCATGCAACACGTTCAGCGGCGACTTGCTCCCAATGTGCATTATCTATGCCTGTATCAATCATGTCCCGCTTACACACATCTTTGTATCGTAGTAGAGGCCGACCCTGAGATCTCCTACCCGTCTGTAATTCACCAAAAAAGATGTCCTTTGGTATTCTACCATCATCCATCCTCCTAACATGTCCTATCCATCTAAGTCTACGAAGACTGAGCATGGAATACACCGTCACACAACCTGATCTTTCCAATACTTCAGTATTTGTGATTTTGTCTTGCCACTTAATACCAAGTATTCTTCGCAGACACCGCATATGAAAGCTGTTTAAACGTTTCTCTTGGCGTGAGTAAGTTGTCCAGGTTTCACTGCCATAAAGAAGAGTACTAAGGACACAGGCTTGGTAGACGAGGACTTTTGTTTTGGCAGTAAGCTTCCTGTTATTCCAGACTCTTTTTGCTAACATATTCATTGTTGTTGCTGTCTTGCCAATCCTGATGTTGATTTCTGATCGAGGGATAATTTGCTATTTACCTCTGATCCTAGATATGTAAAATGGTCTACTATCTCCAGTTCGGCGTCGTCAATAAAGATTGATGGTACACCATGTGCACCTTGTGACATAATCTGTGTCTTCTTTTTGTTAATTGTTAAACCAAATTCAGAACAAGCATTGGAGAATGCAGATAGTAGATGTTGTAATTCTTCCTCAGAGTGGGTCGTAATCGCAGCATCATCCGCAAAAAGCAACTCTCTGATTAGTACCCTCCTAATTTTGGTCTTGGCCTTCAATCTCTGAGCATTATAGAGGCCACCATCTGAGCGTGAGTGAATGTATATACCGTCATCCTGATCACGAAAGGCATATTTCAGTAGAAGTGAAAAGTATATCCCAAAGAGGGTGGGGGCTAGTACACAACCTTGCTTAACTCCACTCTTGATTTCAAACTCTTCTGAAGTTGAGCCATCAAACTTGATTATACCCTTCATGCCTGTGTGGAACGATTCCACAATGGACAGAAGCGTTTGTGGGCAGCCAATCTTCTTTAGTGCTTTGAACAGACCCTCACGACTGACCAAATCGAATGCCTTTGTGAGGTCGATGAAGGCAATAAACAGTGGCTGATTTTGTTCCCGGCATTTTTCTTGCATCTGTCGCAATGAGAATATCATATCAATGGTAGACCGGATGACGGAAGCCGCACTGTGATTCGGGGTAGACTTGATCTCCCAGGACTTGAAGTCTGCGCAGGACAATTCTGGCAAATACTTTCCCAACAGTACACAGAAGTGAGATACCTCTATAGTTGTTACAGTCGCTCCGATCGCCCTTGTTCTTGTACAGCGTTATGATGTTTGAATCTTTGAAATCCTGTGGGACTTGTCCTTCTCGCCAGCATAGCTCTATTAGCTGGTGGATCTGTAGAGCGAGTGTGTCTTGCCCACTCCTGATTACCTCTATTGGAATCCCATCCTTACCTGGAGCCTTGCCAGATGCAAGCTCATTTATAGCACACTTAACTTCTGCTATAGTGGGAAGTGTGTCCAGGTGGTACAAAGCCTGGGCTAAAATAAAGAAACCATGTGTTGCCCATGCAGCATGATCCCTCTCTCGGCCTGCCTAGTTCACTCCAGAGGAAAGTTAACACCTATACATCTGGAACAAGACAAGCTGCAGAAGCTGCCGGATCAGCAAAGCAATGCTCTAACTGTCCGCCTGTCGGAGCTTCGATCCTAGACCAGCTGCCAACCAAGGCTTAGGGACCTGGTCTGCCCTGCCATGACTTATTTTGTCTTTGGGTTGCATTTCCTCGCACCAGGATAAGGCTTGTACCCTCCCAATTGCGCTCTTCCGCCCGAAGCCGTTGGCACAATGTGGAGTGTCGGGTTTGGTAAGCGCAGCCCAACATTCGGCGCTGACAGAAAGCAGGTAGTACCGTCTACTGTCATACGGTAGCTCAGTCATATCTGACTAAGACCTGACTGACTGCATATCAACTATGAGAAAGAAATAAGAACATACGTCAAATTACCGAACAATTGGAAAGCTGCTGGCCCAGATGGTATCTCAGCAGAAGTTATTACAGTCAACATAGACATCTCAACTGAACTACTGCACACTTTACTCATCAGCTGGTGCCTGCATAGATCAGAAGTACTTAAATGTTTTGACAGAATCACCACTGCTGAGCTGATGAAGAGAACGAAACACATTTAAGCGAATCAAGAGGGGAGGAAATGACGCTATCACTAAATAGAATACACACAAAGAAATCTGTTAATGTAGTTTAACAAGAAAGTTCCTTCTCCAGAAGTAATTGTGCATAATTTTAAAGAGAGAGAGAGAGAGAGAGAGAGAGAGAGAGAGAGAGAGAGAGAGAGAGAGAGAGAGAGAGAGAGAGAGAGACAGACAGACAGAGAGAGAGAGAAAGAGAGAGAGACAGGAAGAGAGAGAGAGAGTGACAGGAAGAGAGAGAGAGAGAGAGTGACAGAGAGAGAGAGAGGAAGAGAGAGAGTGACAAGAAGAGAGAGAGAGTAACAGAGAGAGAGATAGAGAGAGAGAGAGACAGAGAGAGAGAGAGGGAGAGAGAGAAAGAGAGAGAAAGAGAGAGAGAGAAGATAATTAGAGCAAGAAATTAATCAAATGGGGAGGAAATTGGAATCAACGACTGGCAAGAGAAGGCCCACCAGAGAGACGAATGGAGACGGATTGTATCTGCAGCAAAGAACCTCAATGGCTCGGAACGCTGAAGAAGAAGAAGAAGAAGAGAAGAAGGAGGAAATGGAAGGGGCTAGATGTGACAGAAAACTTGGGAACGACTTGATGATAGTTGGCTGGAGTGGGGTTAGGGGTGGGGGACTTTGCTTCAATAGGGATAGATGGCAAGCAGCAAACTTAGAAGAAGGAGAATAAGAAGAAGGAAGAAGAAGAAGTATAAACTCTACTTATAAACTTAAGTTTTCCCGAATTTGAATTCTTCACTAACTTTGAAGTTTAATATTTGCTGCTTTAATGTAAATGCTAGCCGAGCCATAATTGAACACAAGCCATGTTTTCGTCATTGCTACAACGCCACATTCTGCGCTAAAACAGTTTAAAAATTTATAGACATTTCAGAGACTTTTGGAGACAACAAGCTTTTACGATAACAAGAACTTTTAACAAAAAATATCTGCATAACTACAATCATGTCAAATCCAATCTGCATTGCGCATCGTGTTGATCGCTTGCAACATTTAGTAGCTCTGCTGGAGGCAGACACGCTTCCATGTCATGTAGAGCATTGTCTGTATATTTTATGCAATACATCTTGCACGCGTGTGCTGTCAGATGTACAGTAAAACTCCGATTAACCGTCACTCATTTAACCGTCAGTTTCCTTTATCCATCACTGTCTAAATGAAAAGAAAAAAATGCGTGATACAACATAAAGGATGCTATTTTCAATGTCGCCACTGCCTGGGCTGACCTTACAGTGCCTAACCTAAAGAATGGGTGGAATAAACTCTTGTCTGAACCTATTGATGAAACTGAAGGAACTGAGACTGTTAATGTTGACGAAATCATGCAACTGTGCAACAATATAGGACTAAACAGTGAAAAACATTACGCCAGAAGAAGTAACAGATTGGTTGGAATGTGACAACATGAATGGAGGCTTTGAAATTTGAACGATGATGAAATTGTTTCTATTGTGACTACCATTGAAGGAGAAGAAATTGATGAGGATGAAGGATCAGTTCTTAACCAGAAACCTACAACTAGCCAGTCAGCAGCTGAAACAATGTTAGCAAAGTGCATCAGTTGGTTCGAAATGCTAGAGGAGGAAAATGCAACACAGATGCTACTTCTGCGTAGGATACGGAACATCGCCGCACAGAAAGCTCGAGCCCCAAAGACACAGAATGAGATTATTTAAAACTATCCTAGATTTATAGTGTTACAATATATTTCTGTACATTAATACTCTTGTATTGAAATTTATACTGATCGTTTGATAAAATTAAATACAATATGTATGTATTATTTACATTTAAAGGATTTTATCTTCTTTTTCGACCTATATGCCCGCAGTGAAATCACGTTATTGTACATATGTATTAAGAGATTTCTGCTATCCGTCTATTCGGTTATCGGCCACAGCCATGGCCTGCACGGTGACGGTTAATCGAAATTTTACTATATTTGTATATGTGCGTATGTGGGTTTGTCTGTCAGCCTGCATGTCTGCCTTTCTATCTGTCTGTCTCTCAGTCTGTCTGTACGTACTACGAACATACTTAGAGACCGACATACAAGCCGGCGGACAGACAGACAAGCACACATATAAGTGCATGCTCTCAAAATCAGACATGGATAGTGATGACATAGTATTTCCGATTTCATGGTTGAACTTCTCCGCATAATTGGTCTCCACGTTGTCTAGTTAGTGATGAGTCGAATTACATTAGCAACTGCAGTGAGGCGCTGTTGCCATTTGGAGGGGAATTACACTAGCAACTGCAGCGAGGCGCTGTTGTCATTTGGAGGGGAATTACACTAGCAACTGCAGCGAGGCGCTGTTGTCATTTGGAGGGGAATTACACTAGCAAACTGCAGCGAGGCGCTGTTGCCATTTGGAGGGGAATTACACTAGCAACTGCAGCGAGGCGCTGTTGCCATTTGGAGGGGAATTACACTAGCAACTGCAGCGAGGCGCTGTTGTCATTTGGAGAAGGGTCATTTGGACTTCAGGTTCGAATCCCGGTCGCTAACTATCGCTTTTAATTTTTATATCATCTAGTGAGTCCTGTAGTGTCTATTTCTCCCCCCCCCCCAACTAATTCTAGCTCCAAACAATACGCGTGTAGTTATTTATAAACCGTCTTAGTGGGCTCAAAGGTTTCCCCAATAGATATTTATGTTATATGTTAATAAAATAATATCTGATCGTGTCTTACGATACATACACATCATCATCATCATCATCATCATCATCATCATCATCATCATCATCATCATCATCATCATCATCATCATCATCATCAAGTGCCTTGCCAGCTGGCGTAGGCGTTCATGGCTCTACACAGATCTCGGTCGTTGGTGTTCTGGATCAACTCTGCTGATGGTTTTCCTCTATGCCACTGACTCAATCCATTCAGCATCATTTCTCTTGGTCTGCCTCTGCCTCTCTTCCCCTTGATCTTTCCAGTTGTCACGATGTTCTCCAATGCCTCTCTTCTCATCACATGACCGAAGAAAGCTGTTTGTCTCTTTCTTATTGTTTTATACAATGTTCTAGTTTCATTAGTCTGTCTCAGGCAGTCGTTGTTAGTTACTCTGGCAGTCCCAAGGAGTTATACCCATTATATACTATAATACCCACTATACACCCACTGTATAATACCCACTATATGATAAGTTAATCGCGGTAGCATAGTGACTAGACGCTCGCCTGCCAGTCGACAGGTGGTCATATGTTTCATATGCACCAGGCAGGCTCGGATGTTTAAACTTGGCCTACTGTTCCATGTCAACCCAGACTGTAATGGATACCAGGAAATGTCAAAGGAAATAAATGCGACCGAATGATACTGACCCCATCGTCCACCGAGTGCGATCAGATATTAAAAGATAGATCTACGAAGGCGAGTCAATAAGTAAGACACACATAGCTGTGGGATTGCAGGTAAATGTAGTTGGTGTTTTCCACAGGTGTCATTAGGTCACAGCAACATCGAACTTTATGTTCCCGTTCGTAAGGTGGGGCTTGGTGTCTCGTGCGCATGCGCAGCGGATAAACAAAATAGCGACTGTACGTACGGAGTGTGTGTATGTGTGGGCAAAAGAACTGCCTGCAAAGGACATTTATAAGGAAATGCTTCCTGTTTATGCTGACTACCAGTCCAAATCAAAGCATGCTTCAATGCAATGGAAACATCCTTCTTCGCCTGGTGTCCACAAATTCAAGGTTACGAAATCAGCAGGGAAGGTTATGCTGACAGTGGTCTGGGGTTGTCTAGGAGTGCTTTTAAATAATTTCAAGAAGAAAGGTGACAATGCGAATTCTGATTCGTACTGTGAAGATCTATTGATGCTTCATGATGCAATTCGAAGACGACGTCCAGGACTGCTGACTAGAGGTGTGATGCTTCTTCATGACGATGCCAGACCACATACGGCTCGATTAACTCAGGATAAAATTAACCAACTAAGGTGGGAAGGTCTGGAACATCCACCTTACAGCCCCGACTTAGCCGCTAGTGATTTCCACCTTTTTGGTCCACTGAAAACCCATCTTGCCGGGAGACATTTCGCGAATGACGCCGTAGTTGAATGTGAAGTGAAAACGTGGTTTAGAAAACAGAGCACGCAGTTCTATGCAGCCGGTTTGGGAGGACTGATAAAACGATGGGATAAGTGCATTAATGTTGGTGGAAATTATGTTGAGAAATAAATGTACAATGTGTGTATACAAATAAACTCGTTTCAAGCTGTTATCATATTTAGTTATTTTTCCACAGCCATTTGTGACTTACTTATTGACTTCCAGTCGTAGCACCATATGCCAGATGCGCCCTGAGGCGTGTAAAAAGGGCCTTTATTATTTAAAGCATCACCTGCAGAAAGGTCACCTACTAACAGTTAAATACACTGTTTTTTTTCTTGAGGCTGTTTATTTCACAGTGCCCCTGGTTCATCTTTGTCCTTCTATATTTTAGTGCACGGATTATTCGTGTCCAATTTCTGTACTTTAATCTATAGATTTGATTGCTAGGAGCAAAAATCGACTTCAAATACGCCGCATTATCTGTTGTTCCCACACATCAGCCCACTGCTAGTGAAAGATTAGCCCTTGACCTTTGAAGACCCAACCCCCAGATTTCCACAGATAGAATGTTTATTTCCGAGAGACAGGCGGTGTTGGAGGAGTTCTCTTGCACTTTTGGCAGCTATTTTTCGAAGAATGATTAGAAAGTTGGATGTGATTAGCGGCTTAGAAGGGTCTAAAAATGGTAACATCCAACAAATAAAATTACTGCTGCAGTATATTAGAGTTCCAGGACTGTTTCGTAAACATTGCTAACAGAAGTGTAAGCTAATGTTTCAGCTGAACAGGTAGTCTGCAAACCATTCTAGATAATTCTATTTAGGAGAGCTGAGAGATAGAATTATCATTACATTAGCACAGAATGAACACGTGATGGTTTTAAAGCTCCATAAATTAAATATGCTTTATATAGTTAAAACAACAGAAACGTTAGTTGCATATCCTTTGCAGAAGGATGAAATAAATCAACGTTTGAATTGATTGTTATTTGTGATTTACAAGAGAGATTTACGTTCAGTAATTTGTTATTAGTCGGCTCCTTGGCGAAGGGTTTACGGACGCAGTTAGTAATCCCGCACACCCGTGTTCGAAACACAGCTGTGGACGATTTGGCAGCAGACCGACCGCTTGACGTTGGTTTTTTATGAAATGGTTTGGGTGCCGGTCGTTCATAACGCAGTGGTAAACTACTGAACGTAAACTTACGCAGGAATCACGAACAGCCAAACAATTCTGACGTTGACTGCTAGGTCCTATAAGGGATATGCAACAACTTCGGAAACAAATATAATATAATTCTTTCTCAACGACTGAAGCCTGATAACATCGACATCATCACAAAGTGATCTAATTTCAAATTCACCACTGTGATTTCGAGCCCTCATCTCGTTATATCGGGGAAATTGAAACTGCGTTTCACTATCCTCCAAGACAGAGACGCTGGTTTTAACAGTCATAAAGGCACACACAATTAAACAGGTCAATGGATGGCAGCATAACCGAATGGATTTTAGCGCTCGTTCTTAACCATCCAATGTGCTGATGTCAAGGTAGTGGGTTCAATCCATAAACTGGTCTCTTGGAATAAAATGCTGACTTCTCGTCTTTGACTTGGGGAAAAGAACCTCTGAAGTCGGGGTGGGTTCGCCTGATGGGGAGAGACACAGGTAATATGGAAAGCTAATCCACACGCAAGAACCAGTCCAGTGGACTATACGTAGTAGAACCAGTGTTGCCATTTTAGTACTTTTCGCGCTAAATTTAGTGCTTTTTCAAGTCAGTGCGAAAATTTTCCCTTTAGCGCGGCCGCGTAAATTTAGTGCTTCACAAAATTTTTGGGGTGCTTTTTGGTGCTTTTTTGGGGTGGGTAAAAATTACTTTAAAATTCATTTTGGGTACACTAAAAAGCCGAATTTGAACTGAAGCGAAGGAGTAAAACAGTCTTAGTTCGTTACCGCGCAATATTCAACTAATTTAACTCCCTTTAATAGCAGACTACAAGTTTCCCGATGCGAAAGAAATTCGTGGAAGGTACATCCAGTTTTCAATAGAGCTATTGACACAGCTGCGTTTACGTACACCCGATAACGTTTGAGTGTTACAGTCCATGTCATGTCTTAGTGGAAGTGGATGTCTACAGCCAATGAAGCCCTGTATATTGGATCTTGCTAAAATGTTTGTAGAAGATGCAGCTACTCTCACCCGCATCGATTTCCAGTGGAGAAAACTTAATCATATGCAGTGGACACAGACCTCTGACACACTTGGACTGTGGTCAGAAATAGCCTCATACAGGGATGCCACCGGTGAAAATCCTTTCAAAGATCTTACAGATTTAGCTTTAACTCTGCTCATTTTATCTCATTCTAATGCGGACGTGGAGCGTATTTTCAGTCAGATGGGAGTTATAAAATCAAAATTGCGGAAAAGACTCAGCATAAAGAGTTTGACAGCTGTTTTGACTATTAGATATGGAATGAAATGATATGGCAAATGCTGTCATGATTATAAACCACCTAAGGATATTCTGCGAAAAATTAGATCACAGGAGGCATATACATGTTTCTTTCAATCATCCTCCTCATCCTCATCATCGCAGGAGCAAACACAACAGGAAATAGCTACAGAAACTGAAGAGGAGTTGTTTGACTGGGATTTGGCAGATCTGGAATAAACTTCATTCTAATATTTAATGATAATAATAAATTATAATGTGCTACTTTATAACATTTTGAATGAATACCGCTTGTTTTAGTGATTTCCCAAAAACAATAGTATTGCAATTTGGTGCTTTTTTGGTTCGAAAGTAATTCTGATTGGGATGTGGCGGATCTGGAATAAACTTCATTGTAATATGAAGTGATAATAATAAATTATACTGTGCTACCTTGTTACACTTGTAATAAAAACAGTTGGTGCTTTTTTTTTTGGTGCTTCCTAAAAAAATTTGGTGCTTTTTAGTGCTTTTTTGTGTCGATTTTGGTGCTTTTTCATCAAAGGGAGATGGAAACACTGAGTAGAACGTGTATGGACCACGCTTAATTAGAAGTGAGGGAACAATAAAATATCTAGGCTACACAGCGACATCTGACGGAAAATGTTACAGGGATGTAAGGAAAACAATCGCCATACCGAATTGAGCTGAGTCAAGAACCGACATCACAGCACTGAGGGCACTCCCATCCGTGCTCCATCCTCATCTTCAACAACCAGCGAAGAGTTCCAATAATAATGGTACCCAGTCACAAATCACATAATAAGCTTTGCAATATACTATACTACTTAATCAGTGTACCACACAACTTGTAATTAATTTTACAATATCTTATACTACGTAATCAGTCTGACACACGTCTTGTAATTGACATTACTATATGCTATACTACTTAGTCAGACTGTTGCATGTTTTGTAATTAACTTTACAATATCCCATGCCACTTAATCAGTCAGCCGGGTCGGAAGTCTTGTGATGTGTAATACAATCTTTTCTGTTATTTAATCAGGGTGATTTTAAAAACAAATGAAATCTTATTGAAATGCGATAACTGTAACACAAAAACCAACTCAAGATAACATTGTTGAAAAGTTCACCCATCACTGAATGCGCCTGAACACTCGAATGTGAAACAACACAAATAAATGGGCTTTCACAATTTCTACCCAGTCAAAATAGATGTATTTTTGAGGTCAACATGGACGTATGGTCAAGATCTCTCGTTCTAAAACATCCGGCGTGGCCGAATGGACAACAACGCTCGTTCTAACACATCCGGTGTGCTGATGCCGACGTAGCGGGTTCAACCCCAATATCGTCCTTGATATTGGGACGTGAATTAAATAAAAGTACCTCAGAAGATGAAGTGGATTCAGCTGATGGCGAGGGACACTGGTAATAGGGACAAACAATAAGTGCAGTGCACTAGAAACAGTAGCACGTACATGGAGTACGATTATGTTTCAAGCGAGCGGACGAAAACAAATATATTCTATTTCACATACTTCTGTCACAAACATTTTGAAGTTAACCTTAGGTTTACATAAACAAGGATTCAAGGTTGGGGCTGAGAAGACAAAATAAATCAAAATATAATAGAATCGAGTTATTGGCCTCTCTGATACCATCGTCGAATGCGATGTTCATTACATCTACTGTCAGATAATGTGGTCACGATTAAATGTGAATAATTGGGCAAAGGGAAATGGGGAAATTTTATAGGAATCCTACATTTGAAATTGCCTACTTAATGTGGTTATGTGCCAGCAAAGTGGTTCAGTGGTTGTTGTTATTTTTTTTTTTTTGGGGGGGGGGGGGGATGGGTTGGCTTGTGTCCAATCGTTATGATTTTGTGATTTGGTCGTTGTCGTAAAACAGGGATTGAAATTTAAAAAAAAAAACGAGTGTCTGCGGTTACTTAGTGAGATAATTCGTCCTCCTTAGTATGTCACGAACTAATATATATATATGAAGGTCTTACATATCGTATTCCCATAAAACATTAAATGGGCTTAACTACAGTAAAGTTGTATAAATATAATAAATAAACAAAACATAAAAATGAAAGTAGAAAGGTCAGCTTCGCAAGAGCACAAACACAAGTGACAGAATGGGCATTTAATGTAAGTCCCATGTGAAAAGTTTGTTTTAATGTAGTTGTATTAGTGTCGAGAAGCGGCTTGCCGTAGTGGCTAGAATGCGGAGCTTTCCTTCAGGAGACCCGTAACGTTTGGATGTTTTTCGGTCGGATGCAAAAGGAAAATCCTAACCTGCACAGTTCGTACTACAACTGCACTAGCCAGGCGGCCTTAATTCCGCTAAATACCCCCTGTCCTACACCACACGGTACCTTTGATAGTGTTTTTGTTTTCCGATGAATGATTTATAACCGCAAGATCAGTTCTGCCATTTATGTTCAGATCTCTGAGACAGTTGACGCCATGGGGTTATTTTAAACAAACAGCATTTTAACTAGTGTGACATCAACAGTTTCTTGTGATGAAATAATAAATTGATAATGTGCGTAATTCATCTTTCATTTAAATGCTCATAAACAACAAGAACATATCACAACCATCATGAAGTAAGGATGAGCAGACCCGTTGAAATAAAGTATCCATATATTCAGCCTGATAAATGTAAAAATTTGCACCAATGTCAAGAAGTAAGAAACATTCACCTATGCAGACATTTTTTTAAAAATGAAAAACAAACTGGCAGGAGAAAGTGGCCTCTCCGTGAACAAAACCAAGTACAGTACACCGAAGACAGGATATTTCAAAACAGGTCCAGTCAAAATTTAAGTAGGACATCGATGCTAATAGCTTGGTTTAAGCAGCTGACTTGACAAGAGATGGTGCGTCTACTTAGTCGTCAAAACGAGATGCAGATTCCCTAGGCTTGCTACCAAGCCCCTCAACCATCCATGGATACATGGCTTCCGTCGCATTCTAATTTGTCTCTGCCGCTTTATTGACCCCACCCTCTGCGCGCTGTGTCAATGAAGGTGATCCCGATATTTCTTACCAAATGCTTGCTTCGATAGTGTTTATCATCCTCATCTTCTTCTTCAGATTCCTCCTTTTGGTCATCCTCGTCTTTATCCTCATCGTGCTTCTTATGTTATTTCGTTCTGTTTGACCAGTGTGTCATTGAAGGCGATGCGGACACCCCTCACCAAATGCTTGCTTCGATGGTGTTGATCATCTTTATCTTCCTCTTGAGATTCTAAACCCTCTTCCTTCTCATCTTTATCCTCATCGTGTTTGTTTATGGCATATCGACCCGTTTGACCATTTTTCACCATCTTCTCCCTCGACAGCCTGACTTAAGCTGCATGTTGCCTTTAATTTATTTTGATTCCGAAGAGCCTTCCTCTCCTTCAGAGTCATTTCAGAGTCCGAGCTTCCTCTTCTGATGTTTGCTGTACATTATCAGCAGTGTCAATTACGGCAGGATTATCTGCATTTACTTCAAGCTGATTATTGTTGTGATATTACTTCTTAGGACCCTTGTCACACACCTTGAGGCGTATTAGGAATATGATAAGGTTACCCCCCCCCCCCCCCTCCCCCCAAAAAAAGTAAAGGACCATTCTGCAACCCTTAAGGCGATCACACCAATTGTTGATTCTTCATCGACTAGTCTGACAGCAATATATTCAGTGTGTGTTGGGGGGGGGGGGGGGGGGAAGGGGGGGGAAGGGTAGGTAGTAGTAGCGTAGAGTAAGCCACTGACTATCTAATTTCTTACCGAAACAAGGAACAACATCTATTTCTGTATCCTAAGCCACTGACTACATCTACTTCTGTATCCTAAGTCAATGCCTTCTACTTCTTTATCCCAAGTCAATGACTACATCCACTTCTTAATCCTAAACAAATGACTACGTTTCTTTCTTTATCCTGAGCCAATGACTATGTTTCTTTCTTTATCCTAAGCCAATGACTACATCTACTTCTTTATTCTAAGCCAATGACTGCATCTACTTCTTTATCCCAAGTCAATGACTACATCCACTTCTCAATCCTAAACAAATGACTACGTTTCTTTCTTTATCCTGAGCCCATGACTATGTTTCTTTCTTTACCCTAAGCCAATGACTACATCTACTTCTTTATCCTAACCAATGACTGCATCTACTTTTTTATCCTAAGCCACTGACAACCTCATCTCATCTCATCATGTTCCTCTTGTACCTTGCGGTGTCGAGGTGAAGTATAAACATCGTGAGAGTGCCCGATTATGGGCTTCATATATCGATATTCCCATGGACTCTGCTATTCCCTCCGTCCAGCGTTTTACGTGGTCGCCTCTTCCTCTGTTTAGATCTGTCTGTACATCATTGCTTGTTGTGGTATGCTATTGACTGGTAACCTACTTGCATGGCCAAACCATTTGACTGACAACATCTACTTCTTTATTCTAAGCCAATAACTGCATTTACATTTTATTATAAACAAATGACTACATTTACTTCTTTTTCCTAAGCCAATGACTGCATCTACTTCTTTATCCTAAGCCAATGACTATATCTACCTCTTTATCCTGAGCCCATGACTATATCTACCTCTTTATCCTGAGCCCATGACTATGTTTCTTTCTTAATCATAAGACAATGACTACATCTACTTCTTTATCCTAACGCACTAACGTTTCTTTCTTTAGCCTAAGCCACTGACAATGTTTCTTTCTTTATCCTAAGCCTCTGATAACATCTATAACTAATTAACCAACCAACCAATCAACCAACCAACCAACCAACCAACATAACAACTAACTAACTAACTAACTAACTACCTAACTTACTAACTAATCAACCAACCAACCAACCAACTAACCAACTAACTAACTAACTAACTAACTAACTAACTAACTAACTAGCCAACTAACTAACATAGACAATATGCTGTTAGGTAGACATATAAGGAGATGGGAACCGAGACTTCATGGCACCCTGATAAAATAAGGAACTTTTATCTAAAGGAAATAATTTTTTTTTTTTTATTTTGTTTAAACGGCCTCTTAGTTCCATTATGTCCCATTATGTTCCACCAGTCTGCCAGTGTTAGTGGTCAGTGATTCTGTTTTGCTAGTTTGGATGACCGCCTCTGCGCCCTGGTCAGATCAAGTGCAGACTACAATTTGATCTTAGCCAAAAGACCGAGTAAATAGGAGGGTCAATAAACGTACTGTTTGTGCACTGCCTAGCGTCAACAACGACACGTGGTCTTAATTTTTTCAACCAGAAAGCACGCTCCAGGCAGACATAAAACTGGTACATAAAATTGTAATAACATTTCTGTTTTAGCTAACTCAAACGATGAAGCACTAACAATTTATTTTACGGAAAAGAGAACAAAGAGATTTGTCCAAGATGAACTCAACATTAAAGTTGACTGGTTATTATGAGACAGCAATTACGAAATGAAACTTTGTGGACATATAAAGACATGAAAGTCTAGAAGGAAGGAGGTATACAGTGGAAGCAGAGAAGAAGAAGAAACGAAGTAGATGGATTCAAGTTGTGATAGATAATTTAAATATGACAGCAACTGAGGCAGGGCATCCGGCTTATACCAGAGATACATTTTGGAAAGCCTGTTATGGAAAGGGGAAAACAGAATACAGAATACTCCAATGTTTTATAATGGTCAGACAAATAAACAATAAAGATGTAAACTCCTATACACAATAATGATTAGAAAAAATTAAACAAAAATCATCAAGTACCCTGCCAGCTGTTGTAGGTCTTCATGTCTCTCCACATATCTTGGTCTTTGGTGTTCTGGATCAACTCTGCTAATACTATTCCTCTATGCCACCATCTCAATCCATCCAGCATCATTTCTCTTGGTCGGTCTCTGCCCCTCTTCTCGTTAATCCTTCCAGTTGTCGCAATGTTCTCCAATGCCTCTCTTTTCATCACAAGACCAAAGAAATCTGTTTGATTCTTTCTCACTGTTGTGTATACTGTTCTAGTTTCATTCGCCTCTTTCAGGAAATCGTCGTTAGTTACTTTAGCAGTCAAAGGAATTCGCAACACTCGCCTCAAGAAACCATATCTCTGTTGATTCCAAGTTTTTCTGAATTTGTTCATTAACATTCCAAGATTCACAGCCATACAGCAAAACAGGTTCTATATAACACTTCAGCACTCTCTCTCTCTCTCTCTCTCTCTCTCTCTCTCTCTCTCTCTCTCTCTCTCTCTCTCCTCTCTCTCTCTCTCTCTCTTGCATTCAACGATAGAGACTTATTGCATAAGACACGTTTAATTCTCGAAAATGCAGTTGTTGATTGCCCTTTTCATGTTCTTAAACTCTGTTGTGCACCTTCCATCTGATGTTATATAAATAATACAGATGTAGATTCCAGTATATAATAATAG
>JACEFZ010014246.1:0-22500 GCA_014155875.1 Cepaea nemoralis
CACGCTCGGCAAATGTGTATTCTGTCCCCCATTGTTGGAAAATGAAGAAGGTAGCGCGTCGCCCTGCATTGTGTATCTCTTGTACATCCAAGAATAATACTCATAGCTTCGTTCTGTATCCTTTACAACCTTTCCATCTGCTTATGGCAGAGAGTCAGGATCGCTATCGCATACTCAAATATAGAAAGGACCAGACCCTCGTAAAGAAGACTAGAAGGCGCTGCTCACAGTTTGCTGCCGCCACCACCCGCATCGCAGTCACACCCCGTTTGGGCGTTGTTACGACCTGCTCTATGAGCTCAGTGTAAGCAAGGCGTCGATCAAATCGTATTCATGGATAATTCATTGTCTGCGTAATCTCCAGTCTCTGAACAAAGATGTACATTTGGTATTGGAGTTTTGACAATATGGTTATTCAAAATTAACCAAGTCACTGCTGCCTTCATTGGGTTGACCATCGCCCTAGCTTCAGAACACCAAGTGCTTATGCGGTTTAGTTCTATTTGTAGTTCCATAGAAACCTGATCTCTTTTCCTACCCAGACGACACACTAACACGTCGTCGGCAAAGACAATTTCCTTTCCGGTCCTGTGATCTGCTCGCCGGTGATTCTCACAGTGTAGGCGTTGAACAGTACCGGAGATAATGGTGATCCCTGTGGCAGGCCAGGATGTACTGTTGTTGGTTCAGAAGTCCAGTTGCCACATCTAAAAACTACTTTTCGTTGGAAAGGGGCTGCGGCGATCTAAGTAGGAATAGGCTTATCGTGAGTTCAAGTAGCTGAACCATTAAAAAATCCACCGGAACTCTGTTGTGCGCATCCTCAAGATCAATCGCTGCAGCACATTCTTTTCAATGCCCGAGTGAAAACCTTCATAGACGTCATGTGAAAAAATTGTTGTGTTGGACCATGTTTCTCTGTTTGGACGGTACCCTCCAATAGTAGGTGGGATAAAACCTTGTCTATTTAGCTGGCTTGATATTTTTCTGGCAATTAACTTCTCTAGCAGCTTGTCTATTGTGTTTTGCATGGTTATTACCCGATATCCCTGAATTCTTGTGTGGTCTTTGCCAGGCTTCGGCAAGGGAATCAGATGGCTCCTTCATGCTAGCACTTCCTATACTGTTGTACATATCTGTTAGTTCCTTAACTCGTTGTCGGCACATATACTAATATCATCATACCTTATACCATCTGGCCTTGGTGCGCTGTTTTTTGTTCGTCGCAGCACAACCTTGATCTCTTTCACTGTCACTGTGTCTTCATCTGAAATATTCAGGGCAACAACTATCTGAGGTAACCGTCTTGGCAAAATTTCGGCCTCTCTGATTGCTCTGCTCCAGATAGCGTTCGAAAAGGGCTTTGCCCTTACTCTCGTCAGTCATCTGCCAGATGAGTTCAGCACCTTGGAAGTCAGGAATGTTTTTATGTTTACTACCCCACTCATGCTTTTACGTAGTTGCCAAAACAATTTCAGTGACTTGTCTGTGTTTACTCTTTGATATAACTCTGCCCGTTTTTCAGTTTTAACCACCTTAACCTGTTTTTTTTTTTAAATAGCTTACTTTTCTGTGCATCTCTTTTTCCAGGTGCACGATAAGACTATGATGGGCAACTCTGTTCTTCTAGGCGTTGTGCCATTTCCTTACATCACGACGCTTATCCTTCAAGGCCTTTTCCACCTCAAAATTCCATCAAGGTGGCTGCTCCCAGCTTTTTTTCCCCACATGCCATGATGCTTTCTGCGCTTTTCGTGCCTTATTTTACTCACCACATCTCACCCTGTACTGTCATACTGGAATGTCTTGACCTTTGACATGTGCTGCCTGGTTTTCCATTTTTCACCAGTATGCGGCAAGGTCGCTGCCGTGGTACCCTATGACACCCCATCTACACACTCTAGTGAGTGAAGGAGAAATCAGCGCAAGGTCAATAACACTGTCCTCTTCACCTGGGCGACTTTCTGTCCTGGTGACACAGCTACTGTTGATACAAACCAGGTCGATAGTTTCAAGTGCAGCCTCGAGCTCCTCCCCTTGTGTTGGAGGACATGTTTCCCAATGAACTGCCTGGAGCGTTGAAATCGTCACAGAAAATAACAATCCTCTCGTGACCTAATATGTCACTTAAGCACTGTCACTTCTTGGAATCCACACTCTCGTTAAACCAAAACCATTAACCAAAACGAATGGTAGACCGGATTGAACTCTAACCGCCTGTATTTGTATGGACAATTACCTTATTAAATCAAAATACATGAACATAAACATCATAGAATAGTAATTATTACTCCCAACACGTTCGTAGAATCCATCATCATCCAGTGGCCTGTCAATTCATATTCAGTCACGCGAGAGGAGTCCTAGGCCGTAAACTTCATTGTCGAGTCTCTGTAATTTCTCACGGGTACAATTTTGGCCACATTAAATCGTATGACATCTTATAAATGAAATAGAAATATTACTGCCAAGACCATTGAAAGTGAGAGCACAGAACTCGGAAGGCGGTTTGTAGGCAACTCAAAGGCTGCACAATTACTACACCACTCAAGTACTACGTTTAAATTAACTTTTGAGTGCAACGCGTCAGTGTAGCTCAACCCAGGACTTGTGTCTGGCCAACCAGACACGTGATCGTACTAAACTGACAGAAGAGAGCGCCTGAGAGGTCAGGCCAGTTTGCCAACAGTCCCTCGGACCCAGCAGACTGCGAGTAGTGCAGACCAAGAATCAGTCATCACCCCGTGTGAGAAAGGGGAAACAAAGTGGGAAACTAGTGAGTGAATAAAGTTCTAGACCTTTATTGTCTTCAATCAAGTTTTTATCCCCATATTTCTTATACGCCCTAGTGGAGCAATTTCAGGAAATAAACAGATCACTGTTTTTGTATAATAGTTTTCAATAAAGCATTAGCTTTTCTTTTTTACAAACCAATATATAGGCTGATATATATATATATATAGTAAATGAGGGAAAGCTGTTTACATATGTTGCGACTTTGTTGTTCTGTTGAATGACAGAGCACTAGGCGTCTAACATTTCTGCAGGAGTCTATGGCCTGGATACTTAGACCTGCTCTCTCGAATCTTTATACAGCTTCCAGTCAAACCTTCCAGACCTGCACCATGTAAAGGATAGTTGATACGAACTGTCCTGATGATTGACTGAGGGTTGTCAAAGGTTAGGGAAGGCAAACCAGAAATAAATAAAGGTGGAGTGAGTGAGTAATTGAATTGAATTGAATTGAACTTTATTTTAAAAGGGTTACAAATTGGGTCACGTAGGCCCGTCTTACATTCGGCCCTTCCAATCACTCATCTTTCGTTCATCAACAGTGCATGATACATTCACGTAGGAAAAATAAAAACATTGTCAAATGAATGTTGTAAGCATAAACAATGCATATTATCATGTTATGTGGCACATCCCTCCTCCAACTCAGACATCCCGCACCAGCCCACACACACACATCCCTCACCCACTCACACATAACCCACCCATACCCACACCCCCACCCACCACACATCCCTCCACCCACTCACACATCCTCTCATCAGCCCAGACATCTCGCACCCACCCACACAAACATCCTCCACCCACACACAACGCCACACTCACACATACCCCAACCCACACAAACTCGCCACACACACATGCTCCACCCACCCAATCACACACCCCAACAACACACACACATACCCCTTCCACACACACATCCCGCACCAACACAGTCCTACAAGTTTAATAAAACTAACAGCACTCAGAACCCTCCAACTGCCTGTTGGATTCCCAGTTTCTTATTCAACAATGAATAACCCTTCGACACCAGTCATACAGCAGCAAAATCAACACCGGGTCTTAGGTATGAACACCAATGGGAAGACACTGAGTAAGAGAGAGAGAGAGAGAGAGAGAGAGAGAGAGAGAGAGAGAGAGAGAGAGAGAGAGAGAGAGAGAGAGAGAGAGAGAGAGAGAGAGAGAGAATGACGTGAAGTGTAACAATGTGGGCACATCAGAGTGAAATATCTCGCCTTATGCTGTCATCTAAGTTCCATCGCTGTCTCGCTGGTATAATAACTATCACTTTTACATTGCCCAGTGCGGTCGTGTGCTCTGGTGAGAAGATGAATACAACTGGTTGTCGACAAGTCAAGTGCTGGCGACTGTGGCTCCCTCACATTCACTGTAGAATGAAATAAAGATATGAGCACAACAGTCGCCCGTCTTATTTCTCTTTTTGAGTGAAAGCATGGCCGAATGGATACGAGACACTCGTCAACATCCGGTAAGCTGATGTCGATGTAGTGTGTTCAACGCCTACACCGGAACGTTGAATTAAAATGTTGACTTCAGGTCCCTATCTTGGGAACATAAATTACAAGTACCTCTGAAGTCAGAGTGGGTTTGGTCCGCCTGATGACGATGTATACTGGTAATAAGGATAGCTAATTCACACGCAAAGATCAGTGCAATGCACAAGAAGAAGTTTCACATATATGGACTATGCTTGAGTTTAAAGCGAGCGAAGAAAAATAGAATGCACAAAAATAAAAAGCTAAGAAAAACATTTCTCATTAATTGTTTATCCTCGTATGCTGTATCATCCATGTTACGTCAGCACGACTGTAATATAATTGTAGCGTCTAATATTGACTCTTTAAAAATACAATGCCCGAGTATTGAATTTTAAAGTACCATACGTTATGGGAGAGGAAGGCGCTAGATTTGACCTCTGTGACGTCATCTAAGTTCAAATAGAAAGCCAAGGATTGGTCTAGTATCCGGCCAGACCGGCGCTAGATTTAAAAAATGGATTAGTACACACTAGTCAGTCAGAGAACAAAGAAGACGCATGTCAGGCCATCCCCACGGGGAGGACAAAAACAGCCCCAAAATAATATCAACCTCTGTAGCCTATCTCTAGAAAGAAGCAGGTCGTAGTTTTGGACAGTATCGCCAAACCGGATCCTGGGTTAACAGCCGGTAGTAATTGACAAATGGAAAATTGTATTAAACTCAATCTGGACCAACTACTAAATGTTGACAGCTGCACTTATTAGCTGCCGTAGCCAGCAAAATACAGGTTCGAAGATGAATGACAATGAGATTGATATAGTCCTATTTCTGTCAGGATATCCAGGACGTACTTCTGTATCTAAATGTTTATCAAGATAACAGATATACAGAGTAACCGACACCAGCGTATCGTCTGCTTTACTTCTGGAAGGTACCGCCTGAAGCACCATCAGTCAGCGAGGTCAACGAAACTATGGGACAGTCCTACAAGTTTAATAAAAAAATAACAGCAGTCAGAAACCTAAAAATGCCTGTTGGATTCCCAGTTTCATATTCAACAACGAATAACCCTTCGACACTAGTCATACAGCAGCAAATTCAACACCAGGTCTCAGGTATGAACACCAATGGGAAGACACTGACAGACCATGAAATAAGCATGTACAACCAACTGAATACCAACTGACTACCAACTGAATACCAACTGAAATATCCTGAAAGAAATTAGTGGAGTAAAGGTTGATATACTGGCAGAAGAAGAATCATCCGACTGTCTGCGACTTCCCAGTTTGTGTGCTGGATTTATTCTTCGTAAATTCCTTGTCCTGCAGAAGATCAATCCTGGATATAATTCCAGATGCTACCAACTAGTGTTGCTCAACAGTGTATGACCCTGCGAATGAAATGGATTTATCTATTATGACTCTATGCTGGTCCCAAGTCGGCCTGATTGCATATCATCAAGTGTGGTATGGCCTATAGACTGGAGAAAGGGTGTGAACCATCCTATTGTACAACATTCGGGAATCGGATAACATAAGCCGAGCAGCTGACGGTCGTCAATTTTTTCATCTCTGTGATGATGTAGGGAAATACCCATTTGCCAAGTCTTAAGTTGGAGCTCCTGAAAATTAGACTGACACAGGCCTCGATTTCAATGGAACACCGCCCATTAGCACAAGAGTGTGTGTGATTTCAATCCTGGATGATGTGTAAATTCTATTTTGGATTATAATCTTATCTGGAGGAAATATTCAGTGGATATTGTAAGATCAGAACACAGTTGAGTGAGTATGATTCCGGTTCCCGGATAATAAGGACATTAACTGCCAAGCATTGAAGAGGAATAATGAACAGTACAACAGGAAAGTAAAGGAAGCATAATTTTAAATAATTAATTTAATATTATGTATAGAATGTATATTCTTAGTTGAGTATACTGACACCATCTCATAATTTAATTTTTTTTTTAAATATGAGAATTGTAAATGGTGTTTGAAACAAATGTTTTTATATGCTGGGTTTTTCTGAACTCTGACCATTGTTTTTTACATCTGTAAAATGGGTCAATGTTAGTAGAGCCAAATAATGATTGTTGTTTTGGGTGTAAGAGCACATATTTTTGGGACAATGGGGTTATCACATTTTAATGTGTTTATTATATTGCATATCATCCCATGCCTGTTCTGGAAATTCCAGTGTGGCCATTACACTTATATGTCGAATCGGATCTTATTTAAAGCTTGAAATGTTTCTCCAAATGTTGATGTTTACGTCACTTGCTTGTTGATGTTTGTTCAACAGTCGGTGTTACATATGTTGTAAACAATCATATGTCCTCTAGCACTATATACAATTTAAAATTGGTGATCTAGTGGGAATAGAGAAGTACGCATAGACATAGTTATAAAAAGAAGTGCAGTATTTTCCTTCTTGTGTTTGTGGTAGAATTCCATGATCACCTCAAGTGGTGAAATCAGTGAGAATAAAAAATAATCCCATATGGGATCCCCTGAAAAAAAACAAGCAAACAATTCTCATATATGAAATTCCACATACTACAAGTGCTGTGCTCGTCGCTGTTTATTTTTTTTAAACACCTATTTAGTCATTTGATTTTGTGCATAATCTGTTGTCTATCTCATTTATAATGGAGAGTACCAATGGCAGCAGAGAGTGGTAGCAATATTTTTATAGATGGCTAAGACAGATGGGATAAATTACCCCTCCCCCCCCCCCCCCCCCACACACACACACACACAAATTATAAAAGAAAAATTTACATCAAGGGATAATTATTTCATTGGGGCAGTTAAAACAACCTGGGAGATGAACGAAAACAAGGGGAAAATAGCAGTAGCAAATTTAAATAGATTGAATGGTAAGTCCTATGCCACCACTTGCAAATGTCGATATGGTTAAATCGAAGGGGAGGAATATTGTTAGAATTTGCAGTATTAATGGGCACTATACTTTCGAGACACCGATAAATGTTATCCTCTTTCATATAACATAACATGATCGACAACACCGGAAGCAAGGAAAGGGAATAACTGATGGATACTCATGAAGACAGCCATACAGACACGTATTCTGCACTACAGGTGATATGAGTAGTTGCTTGTAAAAAATTCATACTGTCCCAGTGTCGAAAAAGGCACAGGCCAATTATTAAATTATTTAGTTTGTATAAGCTCAAAAGTGAAATTGATCAATTCCCTGAGTAAACAAATTGCAATTTTTTTTTTAAATCTTCGAACAAATTAAAGTGTTTTAAATGTTAAGAAATTGAGAAAATTTACATTAACAGAAGAAAGTATTAATAAAATCTGTGTGTGTGTGTGTGTGTGTGTGTGTGTGTGTGTGTGTGTGTGTGTGTGTATTAACGTGATTGCGTTTATGTGTGTGTGTTTGTGCGTGTGTGACAGATCACTATATTTTTTTGCATACTGGCCTATGTGTGATTGTTACACAACGACTCTAAAAAATAACATGTAGTCAGAAGACCTGATACCGTGACCTCGGCGACACGAATTGACCTGAAAATAATACCACAAGCAAACTTATTGCGTTGACAGACCACGAGCTTAGCTTTTGATTGTATCAAGTCCAGACATGGCCTAGCATTGCATACTATTCTGCTGTGTCATGATTCCACGTCCTAATACATCCTGTATAAAAAGACCAGTATTTCCCGTATAGAAATACGATTATCCGACAACACTAACCAGATCACCATGTGGAAAATCGCTAACGGTAAGTTTGACTTTGATAATCTTTACACATTTTCGTTATGTTTCTTCAAGTCGGTATACGGTTAACGCGTTAAGACTTAAGTATCTGAAGAGGAACCAACACACTCCACAAGATATTTCTTATTACCTTAATATAGGCTGAGTCGCCCTGGAACAGAGATGAAAATCGAACTTCTGAACACAACGATATTGTGTTGTCTTAATACATTAGTAATATTGTTTATTCGTATGGGAAGTCGAAGTGTCTTGTGGGTTCTATATTCTCATTTTCGGTATGTATGTATAGACTTTTAAATCCGGGGCTACATGTCATATACAGACATAATAATGACAATTGCATTCATATTACTATTTTGTAGTACTTTGCACTTACCTATAATTTACATATATAGATTTCCAGGAAAAACTATTTGGGAAACTGGGTCACATTAAGAGGGAAACCACACAGCGATTGCATAGAATGCTTTAATATCCAACCCGCTCAAGAACCCGAGAGTCCATTTATTCTTTTTCGTGATAATGGTGATAGTTTTGATGACCTAGTAAAGTGTCGACTGCGTGCTGTACTACAAAAGTACTTCACAAAAGAGGAAATAATTAAGTTAACCTTCAGTAGAATTGAGCAGTGTATCCTCAAATATAATCGCCAATACCATACTCTAGAGCAGTGGTTCTCAACCGGTGGGGAATCCCCCCCCCCCCACCCCCAAGGGGGGAATTTGAGGGTTTCCAGGGGGGAATGAAGACATTGTCAAATTGACTTCAGGACCACACAAAACATGATCGGGATATTAAGCGTACTCGTGACGTTAAATCCCCCGATTATTTCAAGATCGCGTTAATACAAGAACCGATTACTTGATATTGTTTTACCTCCATAATATACGGTTCTTTTCCTTCTACCTAGCCTCTATGATTTAGGTTGCCGTATTTTACCAGAGATTTTATTTGCGGTAACTTACGTTTTTTTTGTTATTGCTTCTCCGTTTTAATGAGGTTTAGAGTACTCATCATGTTAAATTTCCCGATTATTTCAAGATCGCATTAAAACAGAAACCGATTACCGAGATTCCTCCATTGTTTACGAATCTACACGTCTCAGCTTTTCAAATTATTATTTTTGCGGAGGTACGGAGACTGTCTTTTTAAGTCGCAAGTTGACTCGTGGATATATATATATATATATATATATATATATATATATATATATATATATATATATATATATATATATATATATATATATATATATATATATATATTGCCACCAGCATTTGACAGCTGCTGTTGATGTCTTGGCACGTTTTATGTTCAGTGGTTTGCTATTGCTTTCTGAACGTCCGGCTCACATACTTTTGCAAATGAATCTGATGCAACGTGATCCGCTGGCGAATCTCGCGCAGCTGTGTATCGTACGTGGGTATACGGACGGGATTACGAACAGCGTCTTTAACTCCTTCATCAGGGAGACTGGAATATATATATATATATATATATATATATATATATATATATATATATATATATATATATATATATATATATATATATATATATATATATATCATGTGCCATGCCGGAAAGCGTGGGCGGTTATGACTCGCCATTTCACTCGATCACCAGTGTCGTGGATCAGCTCAGTGTTCCTGTCTCGTCCATGCCATGTGGCCAAGCCATCCAGGTATTTTCCTCTCGGTCTGCCTCTTGGTCTGTTTCCTTCGATCTTGCAAGTTGTCACCAAGTTCTCCAATTTCTTCTCATTACATGTCCAAATAATTTTGACTGTCTACGTCTAATTTCTCTAATCATATATATATATATATATATATATATATATATATATATATATATATATATATATATATATATATATATATATATATAAATCGTTGTATGTATGTATGTATGGATGTATGTGGATCCGTCCTTTATGCGTTCGCGAACGGTCCATCCGATTGAGATGAAATTTTCTACACGTTTTCCTTTCATTCCTGTGCAACCAACTGTCATAGTTTTATCTATCAGCTATCAGCTATTACATTCCTAAAATTTAATTTTGTAATTACATGACTGAACATAAGAAAGTATAAAAAAATATAAAAAAGGGATATAACTTTTAGTAGCATTGTTATATCTTAAGTTAAGTCCTCTGGCTATAGATTAAATGAGTTGATTGACGATGAATTAAATGAGATGCTCCCCACCAGGGACTGGGTGCAGCCGGGCCAGGTCAGACAGACAGATAGACAGACAGATAGACAGACTGACAGACAGATTGTCGGAAGCGGGAGCCAAGTTTACTTTAGATAGATCTCTTCCAATCATATTTTCTATCTATTCTTCTATTCAATCTATATTTTATTGTTATGTTCGGGCCGAACATACATACACAGACAGACAGACAGACAGACAGACAGACAGACAGATAGATAAATAGATAGATCGATCGGGAATGGGAGCTTATATGACTACTTATATGAATTAAATGAGATGCTCCCCATCAGGGTCTGGGCGAAGCTGGGCCGGGTCAGACAGACAGATAGACAGACAGACAAACAGACAGACAGACAGAAAGATAGATAGTCGGGAACGGGAGCTTATATGACTACTTATATGAATTAAATGAAATGCTCCCCACCAGGAGCTGTGCGAAGCCGGGCCGGGTCAGACAGACAGACAGACAGACAGACAAGCAGACAGACAGACAGACAGACAGACAGACAGACAGACAGACAGACAGACAGACAGATAGATAGATAGATAGATAGATAGATAGATAGATAGATAGATACATAGATACATAGATCGATACATAGATAGATACATAGATAGATAGATAGATCCCCTCCAGAGCCTGGGCGAAGAAGGGCCGGGCAGCTAGTATATATATATATAGCTAGTATGTATATATATATATACAAATATCGTCATCAACGGAGAAGAACGACCTCAGTGTGTTATTTGTAGTAAAAGTTTGTCAAATGATTCTATGAAACCGACACAGTTGAGGAATCATTTGTTGAATGTTCATCCTCAATACAAGGACAAGGTCAAAACCTATTTTGAACGTCTTGGGAATGCTGTCAAAAGGATGAGACTGGATTTAACAAGGGTATTCCAAGAAACACACCAAAAGGTTACTGAAGCTTCCTATGTCGAAGCACTGGAGATAGCGTAGCAGAAAAAAATCACATACAATCGGGGAATCTTTTATCATACCTTGTTGTCTCAAGATGGTGAAAATTGTGTTGGGAAATGAATCAGAGAAAAAACTTGCAGCGGTTTCACTATTAAACGACACTGTTCAAAGGAGGATCAGCGATATGGCCAATGACATCAAGGATCAAGTTGTGCAAGAGATCAAGTCTGCAGCATATGGGCTCTATTCAATTCAAATTGATGAATCGACTGATGTGGCATCGTGTTCTCAGTTGATAGTGTTTGCAAGGTATGTGCATTCAGGATCATTTAAAGAAGAACTTCTTTTTTGTTCTCCTCTTGAAACAACTACCATGGCCTCTGATATTTTGGAAAAGGTTTCATCTTTCCTTGAATCACAAAATCTTTCATGGGATAATATGTGTGGGTGCTGTACAGATGGAGCACCAAATATGTTGGGGACCAAATCAGGATTTCAAGTTAGTGTGAAGAAACGTGCTCCAAAAGTGAAAGGCATTCATTGCATGATCCATCGTCAAGCACTGGCCTCCAAAACACTTCCAGCTCCTTTGGGGAAGGTTTTGGATCAAACCGTTCAGATAGTGAATTTTATCAAAGGAGGATCTCTCAACTCACGGCGTTTTAAGCAGTTATGCGTTGACACGGATGCAGGCCACCATTTGCTTCTTTTCCACACAAATGTTCGATGGCTGTCAAGAGGAAATGTAACTGCACGAGTATATGAGCTGAGAGACGAGCTCAAATTATTTTTTGAAGTTTAGGGTAAGATGGACTTTTTCGCCTGGCTGGATGATGAGGAATGGATCATGCGCCTTGCCTATATAGTTGATATTTTTGAGCAGTTGAATAAACTCAATCTTCAGATGCAAGGAAGGAATACAAATATCATACAATTTGTGGATGCCTTGAGAGCTTTTATGAGCAAGCTGGAAAACTGGAAAAGAAAGGTCAATATGACAAATGTTGCAATGTTTGAGAAGCTGTCATCCGTTCTCGTTGTTGATGGTAAAGACCAAGTACTTCCACAATTTGCAAAAAATGACATTGTGCAGCATTTGACAGCGCTAGAAAATGAATTTGAGCGATATTTTCCTGAACTTAGTGATGATGAGCTGGATTTGGTGCGAAACCCATTCAAATTATCAGTTGAAAAAGTTTCTGATGATTGTCAAGATGAATTTCTGGAGCTGAAAAATGATTCGGGGGCAAGGGATGTGTTCAGTGAGAAACCAATCACGGAATTTTGGCCTTTAATGTGCGGTTCATACCCAAAAGTGGCAGAAAAAGCAATCCGTGCATTGCTTCCATTTGCGTCAACATATCTTTGTGAGTCAGGCTTTTCAGCTCTGCTAGAAATTAAAACGAAAAGACGCAACAGATTAGATGTTGAAAACGATCTCCGTTGTGCCCTTTCAAGCACTCCTCCGCGTATTTCAGAATTGCTGCGGGAAAAACAATCACAATGTTCTCATTGATTACAATTTTCATTTAAATTACGAATCTACAATATCCAGGTTTTGTAATGAGCGTTTTGTTTGATGAAGCACAATTTTCTGGCATCCTGGCGTCGTATATTAAGCTACAATACTTTGACGTTTTAACTGCTTGTTTATTGTAGTATGATTAATGTGGTGTTTTAATAAAATATTGTGAATGTAAAATTGTTTCTATTTAAGTTTTAATATCTATCAGCATATTTATTTGCTATTAACTGTAGAAAACTACACTATAAAATGTATCTTTACATGTGAAGGTTATGTACAACTATGGAAGAAAATAAGTATTTTCACTATTATAGGCATGTTATTTTTAATGCACCTTTTGAGGCTGAAAGTTTTGGAAAGTTGGAGGAGGGGGGGGGGGGGGGGGGAATGACGTTCTGAAAATATCGGTGAAGGGGGGAATGGGCCAAAAAAAGGTTGAGAACCACTGCTCTAGAGCCATCCTCATCCATCGTTATGTGATCTCCGTAAACACCCTTCACGTTAACCAAACAATCCGCACTAAAGGATGAGCATGTAAGCAGCTACGTATAACAAGATGGTTGTAATATACTTAAAGAAATGTCTTCTATAGCTGAATTGTCGTCCGTATGAAGAAGACTATATGGGTGTGAGGAGACTTTATGTGTATATCTTCTCAGGTTGTATCTCAAACTAGATATAACGCTGTTTAACTCTCTAATGAACACTACTGCCACACTACGAAATTGATCTCACTAGTGGTTAATCGGTGTTTCCAAGTGATGGGTTGGAGAAAAGTGTTGATTATCGTTGCAAACGCTACCAAAGAGTTGATGTGTGTGACACGCGCAACAGTCTGTCGTCGCAACAACCGCTGTGAAGTGACCTTAGTGTCACAACAACAAATTGCTCAAGAGCTTGTTATCATTCGTGAAGAATACTGGCTTAGTACACTTTAATTCCGATGACACTGGTGTCGAAACCTTATTCGGCTAGAACCACCAGGGAGTATGAATACTCAGCAAATATAACCTCATCTGTGAGCCAAAAGACCGGTTGTCACTAAAAATTATACATTGAACCAAGAGAGAGTGGTAAGGAACAGATCAACAGATGTGAGAACCCGGTTTGTCTTGTCCCGAAACACACTAATTCCCGCAAACGTGTTACTGTAACATTCGACAATACAAGACATTATGAGACATTACGAAGCCTATGTTTAGATATTAGAAGATGCAACACATTGAAACCAGTTAAGAGAGGAACGATTCGCATGTGGAAGACATGTTTACAACACCTCTGGTAAAGATCCACCTATATCCGCACAAAGAATGTGCTCTAGGTGAAAGGAACTGTTAAACCATTTAATTCACGATTCGACGCTCTGAGGAAAGGCGAGACGGACATATAATCAGATTGCTACTGGAACTATTAGTGTTGGAACTCTTAGCTGGCTGCTGAGGATGGGGAAGGAGCGCTTATGGGAATGTCCCAAATGCTGTGATGTCGGTTCCTAAATCAATAAATCAATCAATTCACGATTAGACATAAACTTTATCGAACTTGAAAAACGCGATGCAGACATTCACCAGCAGACACGCAAACACCATTCCTGAAGCAAATGGAGAAGAAACTCATAATGATGACTGCGCATAAGCAATGGATTTTGTAATTTGTCTATTAATAAATGTTTATACTTGTTATTGCAGTGTTTATATTGTTGTTGTTTCGTAGGACACCGAATACTAATGAATGTTACATATCATATTGGTGTGATCATTCTATGTATACAAGCCCATATTAGACTAAACATTTTGTATACCATGCTTTTTTAAATGTATTTGTAAAATTAACTCTACATACTGTAAATACACAGCTATATATTGTAACTATGTTTGATTATTGGTTTTTAGTGTTGGCGGTATATATCGTTGTCATGTTGTGAGAAGGGTATTACGTGTTTATTGTCAAATCAATAAATATATTGCAACAAACTAAGGAAACGTGTTAACCAAATTAGGAAATAGTTAGACATCAAGAAATATTCCGACCAAAGTAAGAAAATATGTTAGCTAAATAATAAAAAGATTTTTAAAAATTTAAATATTGAGCACAACCCACTACTGGCAACGCTGATCGCACTCTGGTATGAACCTAAGGCCCATCCACGTCAATGTGGAAGCACTAGACTCGAGTTTCGCTCTCATTTGAGCTCTTCAGTAGTGCATATCCTTGACCGGACCCGGAAACAAACCCCGGATCACTGGCGTGGATTCATCACGTAGGAGAATATTATGAAATGTCAGGCTATGTCTGAATTTGATACAATTACGCGTTAAGGTCATGATCTGTCAACGCGAAAAGTTCGCTAGTGGTATTATTTTCAGGTCATCTTACGTCGTCGATTTCACGGTATCACGTTTTATTATTACACGTTACTCTTTAGATTTGCTGTGTTACAATCACACATATAAAAGTATGCAAAAAGAAATGGTGATCAGTCACATACACACACGCACACACGCATATACAAACACACAGACACACACACACACACACACATACTTTTGTAATTGTTAGTTCTTTTAATTTTAACTTTCTGACTGTTTCAACAATTAACTACAAACCATACAACCAAATCCACATATAGGGTCACAGAGGCACTTACCATACCACTTACTTTATTCGACAATTTCTGGACTTGTCATAAGTTCACCTGTCAAGTCACTTGTCTGTTCACCATGTTATGAGTTCACTTCTCAGATGGTAATATTATATATCAGATTACACTAGTCGCCTCATGTTATAAGTCACCCCGTGGCACATTACTTTCAGTTGTATTATACACCCACATCGATTCTATATATAGCAATGAGTTATTTATAGACACGCACAATCACTTAAGCAGGCGAGTAACAATTAGACAAACAGCTAGATGACATCACAACAATGTCACACACACACACACACACACACACACACACGCGCGCGCGCGATCGTGCGCGTAAAGCAACAAATAAAGAGATAGACATACGCTCAGACACACAGAGAGAAAGTCAGAGACGTCAATCACCGTAGACAGATGATATAAACTTCACGTCACACACGTTTGCCGAGTATTTAGTGTGCGAACAGACAAAAAGTAATCTGTGATTACCTGTATCTCAGGTGGTTTCATCACCCGCTTCGTTACACCAAGTTGGATTCATACGAGAGACAACATTGCAGTTATAAGCATATTTCAGGCGAACGAAAGAAGAAGAAGAAGTTACACCAAGTTTAATGCAAGTTTGTGTCACTCTTAATGCTTAAATACTCCCCTTCCCGATTATGGTACGAAGCGGTGATAAGACACATGATCCTTATGTGGAAATTAACCTTCTGGGTTGTTAGTATATTTCTGTGTTTGTAAGATGTGCTACTTCAGAGCGTGAGACCTTCAGAGTACTAATAACAACGTAGTGATAGTCGCATGGTTCGAACCCCGCACCACTAGCCCGTCGTCTATCACACACACACACACACACACACACACTCACACACCCACACACACGCACGCACACACTCGCACGCGCGCAAGTACACTCACACACACGGCTTTTAATTTTCAATACACAACCCAATAGGCACGTATGAGTTAATTTCACATATTTTTGGACCTACTTATCATCCCTTTGTGACATGAATTCCATGTGGCGGACCTCGGAAACCACACTGTACATAGAGACATTTACTATGTGACAGCCACACATTCCCACTACAAAATATACCTGATAAGGACATTAAAAATAACTACTGTGTCTTGTAATGTGGCTAAAGTATTTTTGGACATTATTTTATATATGAGACAGTTGTCTTTGATGTTCATACTTTATGGCATGTCAGTATAGTAACATTAAAAGATAAAATATCATTGAAATAATTAAACGCAATCGGTTAAAATTGTAGTAAAAGTATAAAAATGTAAACAACTGAAAACCCGAATTGTAGAGCAGTTCTTCTGCTTCTTCTTCCTCCTCTTCTTCTGCTTATTCTTCTTCTTCTGGTGCCGATAAGACTACTAGTGGAGGATTTACCCAAAAGCCACGCGTGCTATTCCATATGTAGTCCTTTCATGATGGTTGGATGAGAGGTGACATTGTTCTACGGTTTACGGTATCAGTCTCGGACCAACCCGATTAAGTAGCCTTTTACAACGTGGACAGAAGTCTTTCAGTTTTACTATTGTTTACTTCCCTTTGAGGCCCCGGTAGCACACGAGTTGTCTCCACGGACCTCTTAGCGATCACATGTCCATCTAAGAAGTTGTCTTCTTCTTATTTCGTTCGCTTGAAATATGTCTATAACTGCAATGTTGTCTCTTGTATGAATTTAACTGTATTTAAGTTCACTCAGTGGTCCATAGTGTTTATATTCGACTGTTGTCTCTCTAGGCCAGGAGGTATGCCTGGGTATGTTGTAGTTTGGGCAGCCTTGGAGTATGTGCTCTGCTGTCTGCGACGCCAAACCACATGTGCACATGGTGAGTCACTAATATTTAATGTTGTATACATGTGGTTGCGTAATCTATAGTGTCCTGTTCTGAATTTTTAAATTGTGCTCATTCATTTTACAAATTATAAACGGTCAAGTCCCATCTACCTTAGATCACAATATTACTAATCCACTTTAGAGATGACTTAAAATAATACACGAATTTATACATGCATCTATTACACTTTGAGCCAAACAAATGTCTGTCTACTGGAAGGATCAGCCAGGTAAATATCGCACCGAGAAGCACTGTTCATGTACACCTCGGGTTGCATTGCATAGCGCGTACCCTCTGGTTTCCATGTGATGCATTCATCTACTTTCTACTTATAGTCGTGTGGCGTTGATAATCTTTTGTCTGTTCAAAGCCTTCTGTCTCTAGATGCTGCGAATAATTTATGATATCTATGTACTCTGTCACACTCTGCCTTTATTTTCCTCCAGCCTTCCAGTTGAGATGACATACTTCAGCTTTTTCCTTCTCCTGACATGCCCTAAGAATGTGGACTGTCCCCTTCTGATACAAGTAGGACAATTCTCTTAGTACATTTCTTTCAATGTATGTCCATTGCTCTTTCTATCCGTTAACGATGTTCTCATCAATCTTCTATAAAACCGCATCTCCGCAGCTTCAACTAATTCTTGCCTTGTGTAACAAAATATTTTTTTGCAAACACGTGAAATTCAGTTTAGTGACGCCACTCAAAGTAAATACTGATATAAAATAGAAAATACATAATTGACAACGCTGTTTGTAAATTCTATTTATGTAATTTAACTTTGCATTCGTAGTTTTAAGAGTGTGTGTAATGTCCATGTACGATTGCATGTATAAGTCATCAAATGTCTAAAGAGAGGTCACTGTTTGAATAGAATATATATCATTCAAGGAAACCGGTACACTGTCATACGGCATTTCAGAATGACCACAACATCCATCAATTACATATTTTAATCATTGTGTCCTACATTCTGAAAATAACACGGAGGTCTGGCCACAATTATTGTAAACTAGGGAGAATTGTATATATAATATGACATGCAACATCGCAGTGCTGCTGTACAGTGATTTCTGGCCGCAATTGTTGTAAACAGGGGATAAATGTATGCATCGTATGATATGCAACATTGCAGTAGTGCTGTACTGAAGTTAACGATGTTACTTACCCCTTCGGGCGATAGAAAATAACAGCGTAGATAATTTGGTGATGTTAAAATTGTTTGAAAGTGCAATTTGGTACACAATATGACAAATAGAACATGACTGTCATAACTTATCCAATAAGAAATGCCATAACAGCCCATCCCCACCCTGAAATATCTACCACAACAGAAAGCTATTTTAAGCATATGACGTATTGCTTTATTTTCAATCTGGTAAAGACTTAGTGGTCCCATCGCGGTTTTTTTTTTTTTTATAATACTACAATGTGAACACTGGTTAAAGTACGACAGAGAAACCCTCGATGTACATTGTTTCCGACGATTTTAAATAATTTTCGCATATCCTTTACAGGACATTGCAGTCACCACCAGCAATTTTCAGCAGCTGTTGATATCTTGGCAAGTTTTAACGTTCAGTAGTTTGCCATTGCTTTCTGAACGATCGGCTCACGTTCCTCCGTAAGTAACCAGCGCGACGCGATCCGCTACCCAATTTCGCGCAGCTGTGTTTCGTACGTGAGTATACGGGATTACGAGCAACGTCCGTAAAACCTTCCGACATGGAGACCGGTTTCTGACGATTAGTAACTGGATAATGTGGATGGGCCATCGCTTTATTAATTCTGAGTACACGGAGAAATAGGTAGGTAGTCTGTTCCTCTCTTGGCAGATGACGAACGCAGGAGGGCGAGCATCGTCCAGGCCGCCCTGTGACAATAGCTGTGTAGATACCTATCAGCTACACTAACTCGCAGGCCCATACCTGATGTAATCAAGTTATGTGCATGTCATTTAAAACACGTTTGAGTCACCTCAAGCAATTCATTGGCTGTTTGTGATGTAATATACAATTTCAGTTCACTAGTTTGTCGTTGATTTCTGAAAGGGCGACACCTTACACCATAGAAATAAACGCAATACTGGTTCCAAATGTCCTGTGTCTGAATCCTCGACTCGTTATGTTGGTGAAATGTAAAATGTAGTCTCAATATGCCATAAGCCACAACACTATAATTGCAATACTTTAGTATAATACATTCATAGTTACGATGCTAACGGTTAGTATATCATTTGTCCATGCTAGCCATGGCTGCGATGGTTTAGTACACCACAATTAATGATTACGATACACAAGGTTAATACTGTCATTTGTCTGTGCTAGTCTTTCCTGCGATACTCTAGTCTGGTATAATGACACCGTCGACTAACAAAAAACAAAAAAACAAAACAACTTACTAGCTACACTCATTACTATTGTTATTTAGTGTATTATAAACCATCTCATCTCATCTCATCTTGCTCCTCTTGTACATTGTGGTTTTGAGGTGAAGTATAATTAGCCTGAATGTACCAGTTTATGGGCGTCATGTATCGAGATTCCCACAGAGGCTGCTATTCCCTCTGTCCATCTTTACATGGTCGGCCTCTTCTTCTGCTTCCATCTGAAGGGAATATTGAGTATAATGAGAGTGATAACTAAGAGGTGTAGATGAACAGTGGGATATAGCTGACACTACACCCCCGGTACTTTTATTGTATGTATCTTCCAATCATTGTAATGATCGTGAAAGAGAGCTGAAACCAGGTATCCTAACTATGGGAGATCTGTTAACCACGTGCCTATGTGCAGACTTTATCGTGTATACAATCAACGGTGACGTTGTCTATGCCTTTATCATCATCAGAATAAGGGAGAGGGGATTTTCCTCGTTTGTCTGTTTGCTAGTTTACCACGTTTGAACACCCGCAGACAATCACTCAAATCATACTACTCTAACGTATCATGATGATGAGATTCGCAGCCAAATAACACCATGTATTACTCTGATAGATATCTCCGTTAACTTGCCCATAATTGATTGATATTTACCGTTTTTGTTTAATTATTCTAAATTAAACATTATTTTGTTATACCTTTGATACTATCTCTAGTAATTCACTGAGTGAGTGGGAATTTGTTTCCTTATCAGTTGTTCTAGGTCTGACTGATTTCTTGAAGTCTATGGCTGTGTGCGATCTCTATCTAACGCACTCTGCTTTATTCAGTGATCAAAATTCCCCTAGGTGTTGTCATTGTATGAGCAGAGAGAGAGAGAGAGAGAGAGAGAGAGAGAGAGAGAGAGAGAGAGAGAGAGAGAGAGAGAGAGAGAGAGAGGTATACATTGTGTTAATTTCTCTACTATCCATGAATAAGTAACAGGTCCTTGCCTAGGACGCTGTTACAGTTAAGTTGTTTGTTACGTTAATTTATTCTTTCGTTAACTTATTATGATATGTCATGGTCTACTATTACTGAATGAAGACTGTGTGGTGGTGTTTCATAATCGTAGGTACTCAGGAATGTTGCTAGTATTTATTCATAAATATACACAATCTGCATTCCAGTATATACTGTTAAACAAGACTGCGGAAAGAGACAGAGCAATATGGGATAAATCCCGGGTCAATGAAATCTGTTTGGTGACTGCCGATTCCTTCGACGATGAACTGTATTTTTCGTGACGGACTTTTGTGTTGGCATTCTGGCGGCGGCATTATGCACAGTGAACCTATGTGGGCTGTTGACTTGCCGAGACTCTCGTCTTTTCCAATTTTGACATTGGGCAGTGAGGAAAATTTTGTGTGATATTCACTGGCACAGGATGGGGTATAATGGGGACGACCCATCCCCATCCCCGAGCACTAGACTCGAGTTTCGCTCTCGTTTGAGCTCGTCAGTAGTGCATATCCTTGACCGGACCCGGAAACAAACTCCGGATCATTGGCGTGTGAAGCGTGTGTATAACCACGCGGCACATGCTGGACACGGCCAAATTATCACAACAGAAACAAAAGCGAAACTCGAGTCTAGTGCTTCCATATTGACGTGGATTGGCCTTAAGTTCATACCAGAATACGATCAGCGTTACCAGTAGTGGGTTGTGCTCAATATTTAAATCAAAAATCCCGAAACAACTAAATAAATCAATTTGATTATTGCTCGCTGGACTTTATGCGGCCTGGTGTGCCATGCCAGTGAGAAGAACTGATCGTTCGGGTCCACATCGATTGACGGACGTCAGTGGCAGCGATCGGGCAAATCTTGAGCTACAGCCTACGATGGGTGACGTTGTAATATTCTGTTGTGATAATTTGGCCGTGTCCAGCGTGTGCCACGTGGTCTAGTGGTTACACACATGCTTCACACGCCAGTGATCCGGAGTTTGTTTCTGGGTTCGGTCAAGGATATGCACTACTGACGAGATCAAACGAGAGCGAAACTCGAGTCTAATGCTTCCACATTGACGTGGATAGGCCTTAGGTTCATACCAGAATAATTACCTTTGTTGAGGCCAGACAACGAAGGAAATGTGTGCTCCGGAAAGAAAAGGCCTTATAAAAATAGCAGAGAAAGCTTGAGATTGTGAAATCATCCTGCAAAATGTGTACCGCAACCTTCTTCTGTCACATCCGTCTGGACTTGTTTGAAAAGGAAGCATATGTTGGGGAATACTTAGTTATAAATGATGTTTAGATATTTTTCATCAATATAAAGTATGTTTGCAACGTGTGTTTGTTTGTTTGTTTGTTCGCATATCCTTTACAGGACTTCGCTGTCAACATCAATATCTTTCAGCTGATTGTTGATTTCTTTGCAAGATTACGCTCAGTAGCGTACCATTGCTTTTTGAGCGGCCGGCTCATAACCCGTAATTTACCAACGCGACGAGAACCGCTTCCGATTCTCGTGCAAGTTACGTTCCTCACGTGGATATACGGGATTACGGAGAAAGTCGCTAATACCTAGGACAGGGAGGCCGGCATGCATGTAATAACACACCTCTATTGGAAATTGTTGACTGTTTTGTATTATTTTCTTTTATAATAGATGGACTCTTAACACTGTATTTACGATATAGTCTATAGTCCCATGGCACATAAGGGCCCTACACTGTATTCACCATATAGTCAATAGACGCAAAACACGTAACGGAGTCGAAATATATATATAATAGCGTATCCCTAATATGTCTGAGAGCGTGGAAACGAAACCTCCCTTTTACTGTATTAAGTGAGACTGTAAATATTAAATTAGATCTACGAACACATTACTTTGTCTTAGTTATGTT
>JACEFZ010014246.1:767500-807500 GCA_014155875.1 Cepaea nemoralis
CGCTTGTTCTCATCCCCTAGATCTTGTCAGTTGTCACCAAGTTCTCCAATTTATTTCTTCTCATAACGTGCCCAAAAATGGTGACTGTCTACTTCTAATATTTCTAATGAATTTACGATTTTCATTTGTTTCTTGTAGGACTTGGTAATTGGTTTATCTGTCAGCCCATGGTATTTGCATCTTCCTCGGAAACCACATTTCCACAGCCGTCAGATGTTTTTCAGTTTGTCTGTTCATTGTCCACGCTTCACATCCATACAGAAGCACAGGATAAAGAATATTCAATGTCATCTTTTTACAACAAGTTGAGAACAAATAGTTCTTAAGAAAAAAGCCACGCTAATCGTAATGCACAGACGTTAATCATGGAAATTGGTAGACAACTGAGGTGTTATGTGTAGCGGCAGAGATGTGTTTTATAGAAGAACGGTTAAAACAGCATGGACATATATAACACATAATGAAGAGATATTGAAAGTAATCAGCTCACATACACAAAAATGTACTGGTTACTTAAGAAAGCATTACTGATCTCTGCTGTTGTTTATATTGAAAGATCAGTAAAATACTGTGTTTGCACTGCATGTTCTGCTATATATGTAGACTCTAGCAATTGTACATGTTTAGCACTTAAATAAGGTGACGATATTCCATACATTCATTTATCCATCCCAACATCCATCCATCTATACATCTATATATTATCCCTTCTTCCCTCCATTCATCTACCTACCTACCTATATAATACCTACCTACCAACATACATAATACCTACCTACTTGCGTATCTTAGTACCTACCTACCTATCTACCTATACATCCATCCATTCATTCATAATTCGGTTTATATGTTCATACTTGTGTATGTCTGCTGAAACATTACACCATTGATAAAGATAATGGTAAATAACATTGTTATGTTTATTTATTAGTAGTTGATGAATGAATCTCAAAGGAATACATCGATGATCAGCATGTGTGTTAATGGCGTGAACACTTGATTGCGTGTCATTGCTGCTGTGTCCTCTATGTTGTTGTGTTTCTCTGTATACGATGTATGGAATGACACTGGAACACTTGCTTATACGTATTCGTTATACAGTAAAGCTTGTCTGCAAACCAAATCAGACAGACCTGAAAGCATTGCCTCTGTGGCGTGGGCTTAGATAGAATTGAGTGAATCCCTCGTGTAATAGATAAGATACTTTAGTTTAATTTAGTCGATGGATCAACATCACGGCACACGGGTGCAACCCATATGTGCTCCGTTCTCCTCCTAACTCAAACCTGAGTCTGGACAAACTCCTCTCAGTGCACGAACTCCGTAGCACCAGCGAGGATCCTGAAATACTTTGGGTAGATTTTTAGCTCGAAATTTTGCCCGGGCAGCGCCGTTAGGCTACTCTTTTTCGATTTCCAAATGCCAAGGGATTTTTTACGTGCGCAACAATACACACGGGCGTCCAATCTCACTACCCAGAGACCAGGGGAAATTTTATTACTAGAAGTCCACGAGAAAAAGTCCCAGTCATCACCGGGGCTTGAACCCGGGACTTCCAGAACTCGAGGCGGACACCATACCTCGAGACCACGCAACTCCCGTAATAGATTAGAGACTGAGATTGGCCTTATAGGATAATCTACCCACAGAAGGAATAAGGAATACGTTGGCTCGTTGTAATGCTAGGAAGGTATGGTCACCGGTTCACTGAAGAAAATCAACAATCATTACACTGGAGCAGGACTGGAAGGTAAGGCCTGAAGGTGTATAAAATACTCGAGACAGCAAGCCTAATGATCCAGACCATATTTCCTGCTAAAATTTAGAACCCCGAGTGCTCTGACATACATACAAAACAACAGAAACACATTGAAATAACAATTGTCATTCATTAATTCCTAAGTTCTAATGGTATAGTACAATAAACTCTAGTTTTTGTTAAAACAATAACACAATTCAAGCTTCTGTTGATTTAACAAACAAACAAAAATAACAACAGAATACTGCTCTCCTACTGACAACGAGGAGGCAGAATTTAATGATTTGGATATATAGAGCTATAATTTAGCCTGATAACGATCATGTTTAACTCTTCAGGGATAAATCATAGACCGATTCCTAGGAAGGACAGAGTCCAGAACGGGGACAATAACATAACCTTCCATGTGAATATTGACTGCCAACTGTCTGTCTATTGCTGCAGACCCGTCTTTGATGCACGAGGAGTGTAGATTTAAAACTAACCTCTCGGTTTCTCTTCAGATTGAGTGGGTCACGGTAAACAGCAGGTGTTGCACCTGACTAGGCTACAGGGTGTGTCTCTATGCTGTGTGGTTCAGTTAGTCAAACGCGTTGTACCACTTTTCAGGATCACTCTGGCCTCCAAGCCTACAGAAATCGGTGTTCTCACTTTCAACAGTAATATTTCTTTTACATTTTGAAGATGGAATATTATTTTCTTTTAGCCAAAAGTGTGTCCAGCCTGAAAGTCCACTTGCGAGTGTCGTGAGAAAACTGACAGAGCCTCGTAAAGAAAGTTTCCGGCTACGGTTTTCTCGCATACTATTGGATGACTTTTGACCGGGTCACGCCCACTGCTAGCGGCCGGACTGGTCGTAACTTCGGTTACCATTCAGTAACAGTCACAAACATTATATTTAATTATAAATTATATGTAAGGTGTTAAACCAAAGTTATAATTATATTGATTATAATTTTTTTTTTCCTTTGACATCAGCACAGGCGAGATTTCCAAGTACTTCACCACAACCTCTAAGGCTTTCAGTCATCACTGAGAGCTACATTACAATCCTATTAACGTTAAATGACGGATCGTCTTCCTCCACTTTCTCCTACTCATACCCCTCCTTCTTTTTCGCATGTTCTTCATTATCGACCTCCTATTCCCCCCCCCCCCACCCCCTCATCATATTTTGCCACCCCGCATTACGCTTCCACCTAATTCTTTTTTAACATGTGTATACTTCGTCTCCTCATTCTTCTTTCTCCTCCTCCTCCTCCCCCTCCTCCTCCTCATTTTCTTCTTTCAATTATAATTGCTTCTCCTTTCGTTTGGATTGCGCTTATATATGCAGTTAATCGTCCACTGACTTATATAGATCATACAGGCTTCCGTATATTTCATGAAGGAAGTCAATATCCATTCATTGGCACCTTGCCGTCTTGACAGACGATAGTTTATGCTTCAAACAGGCATAATAACTTTTACCTATGGCGGTAGCGAGTGTGACTTATAAGGCCAATTCGCGCTGTAAATGTCCGTTCACAGTGGGTGCATGTGAACACGTAGTCATTTCCACCATCATGCACCATCTTACGTCTCCCACGCTCGGGGTGTGTGACTTATCGGCAATACATTTCTCCTTTGTCTTTATTCCATTTTTGATGTTTGCCATCCATGCAACACGCATAGCACAAAGCCTGGGCTAAAATATCGCGATCATGTGTTGCCCAAGCAGCATGATTCCTCTCTCAGCGCTGCCTAGTTCTTAGGACTAGGAATATATTAGGATATGCCTGGGAAATCATTAAGTCAGTCACAAACGGCTGTAGAAAATTAACTAAATAAGATAACAACTTGAAACCAGCTTATTGACCTACATACACTGTCCCTTTATTTCTCAACATAATTTCCACATTGATGCACTTATCCCATCGTTTTATCAGTCCTCCCAAACCGGCTGCATAAAACTGCGTGTTCTGTTTTCTAAACCACGTTTTCACTTCACATTCAACTTCGGTGTCATTCGTGAAATGTCTCCCGCCAAGGTGGGTTTTCAGTGGACAAAACGGTGGAAATCGCTAGGGGCTAAGGCGGTATTGTAAGGTGGATGTTCCAGAACTTCCCACCTTAATTGTTCAATTTTCTCCTGCGTTAATTGAGCCGTATGTGGTCTGGCATTGTCATTAATAAGTAACACTCCTCTAGTTAGCAGTCATGGCGTTTTCTTCGAATTGCATCATGAAGCATCGATAGAACTTGACAGTACGATTCAGAATTCACATTGTCACCTTTCTTCTTGAAATTGGTTAAAAGCGCCACTTGACAATTCCAGAACACTGTCAGCATAACCTTCCCTGCTGATGGCGTAACCTTGAAGTTTTGGACACAAGGCGAAGAAGGATGTTCCCATTGCATTGAGGCACGCTTTGATTCCGGCTAATAGTGATGCACCCATGATTCGTCCCCAGTAACATTCCTATTCAGCATGTCTTCTCCTTCATCTTCGTATCGACAGAGATGATGCAAGGACAGGCAAAATCGGTTTATTTTGTGTTCCTCCGTCAATTGTCTGGGTACCCACCGTGAGCAAACTTTCTTAAATTTCAATCGATCATGCATTACGCTGTACGCTGAACCATGTGAGCACCCTATTGGAGATGCTACAGGGTCTATAGTTAATCGCCTGTCACCTCTAATCATCTCCTCCATTCGTTTGCACGGATCCTGTTAAAATAGCAACAGAAGGATCCTTCTGTTGCAATGTCAACAGGACGACCAGATCGGATTTCATCAACAAGTTTAGAGTGTCTTTGAGAAAAATTTTCTACCCAGCTATGCACTGCTTTACAGGACAAACATGTGTCAGCATAAACAGGAAGCATTTCCTTATGAATGTCCTTTTCATGCAGTCCTTTTGCCCACAAAAACAGCACAACAGCACGTTGTTCTTAAGTTATACAGTCCGTAAGTACCTTCGCCATTTTGTTTATGCGCTGCGCATGCGCATGAGACAACTAACGCCACCTGACGAACGGGAATATAAAGTTCGATGTTGCTGTCAACTAATGACACCTGTAGAACACATCAACTACATTTACCTGCCATCCCACAGAACCGTGTGACTTACCTATTGACTCTCCCTCGTATCATCTAAGGTTGTTTTGTAAGTACAAGAACACAAATATAAGGGGAAGAAAAACGCTCCTGAGCTGTATACGGTCAAGTGTTAAGGCTTATGTTGCAGTTTCCGCTGCCAGCTTCTATACAGACAGAGCCATCAAAACTTGCTCTACGATTTCACTGGTTTGTTTTCCAATAACCTGACCATAGTGACGCCCAGTCAGGAATGGGTCACTGGAACTCCGTCATACCAGCAGATCGGTGCACTTGACTATATAGGAGCAACTGTCAGGTCTTAGTCTGATATGACTCAGTTACCTTATACTTGTAGAAGGTACAACCTCCTTTCTGTAAGCGCCGAATGTTGGACGGCGAATACCAAAACCGGCATCCCACAGTGTGTCAACGGCTATGGGAAGAGAAGCGCGGAGGGAACAAGTGTTATCCTAGTGCAAGGAAATGCAACCTAATGACTAAATGGCATGGCGGGGTAGACTAGCCCTTATGCTCTGGCCGGCAACTGGTCTAGGATTAAAACTCCAACAGGCGAACAGTTAGAACATTGATTTGCTGACCCGACAGCTTCTATAATGTCTTGTTCCAGATGTATTGGTGTTACTTTCCTCTGGCGTGAATTAGGCGTGCAGAGAGAGGGATCATGTTGCATGGTCTCTATAGTTCAGCCCAGGATTGTGCTATAGAGAGGGATAACACCATTCCTGGACCCCGTAATGGGTTGTAACTAGTGTGCTTTTTTTTAAACAATATATAATGACACAAAGTAGTGCAGCTTTACATAACAGAGTTACGACACATACAGTATAGCACAGTGTAACGAACTATCGTCTGTCAAGACGGAAAGGTGCCAATACAGTACAGTACAGGAGTCATCGAAGATATCACAAAACATCAACGAGCAATCATGATGTAATATAACGCCAAGAAATTCTTTCGTTTTTCTAAACCTAATAGCAAAAATAGTCCGAATAGCAACATATCCCGAATAGTAACATCATCTTAATAGTGGCATAGTCTGAAAAGATATATATTCTGAATCTCTTCTAACCATGTGTTAAATAAGAAAGATCTTTGCTGCAGAAGGACATTGCAATATAATGAAATGGCAATCTTTTTGTTTTTCTTTAGATCTCGAAGAGAACAACAAATTAAACACGTGTACTTGCCAGACTGAGGAGCTCAGGCGAGGTAAACAGAATATAATTTACAATAAATAAAAATTGTACTGTTTAATGTTTACTACCAATGGCACCTTGCCGTATTGAGTGACGATAGTTTGTTACAATGCGATTCCATCCATCATTTGATATGCCGGTAAGCGTTGGCGGTCATGTTCTGCCATCTCACTCGATCACCAGAGTCTTGGATCAGCTCCGTGCTCCTGTCTCGACCATGCCACGTGGCCAAGCCATCCAGGTATTTACTTCTCGGTCTTTCCCTTGGTCTCTTCCCTTCGATTTTGCCAGTCGTCACCAAGTTCTCCAAGTCATTTCTTCTCATAATATGCCCAAAAGTGTTGGCTGTCTACGTCTAATGACTCTCATTAGTTTACGATCTTCATTTGTTTCTTGAAATACTTATTAATTGGTTTTTCTGTCTGTCCATGGAATTCTTTGCATTTTCCTCAGAAACCACATTTCCATAGCCATCAGCTGTTTTTCAGCGTGACTGCTTATTGTCCACGCTTCACATCCATACAAAAGAATAGGTTCTATGTAGCACTTCAACACTCTTTTTTCTCGTTTCAGTTGATATCCTTTTATTGGTCAGTATAATTGTCATCTTGCAAAAGGCTCCCTTTGCAATGGCAATTCTTGTTCTAATCTCTTCAAGGCATCTCCCATCAGATGTTATGACTGTGCCTAGATAACTGTATCGATTCACTTGCTTAAGAATATGTCCATTTACTTGTATATCACATTGTGGTATTTCCTTCTTCCCAGTAACGACAATAATCTGTGTCTTGTTAATATTAAGTTCTAACCCTAGTTGTTCACTGTGGACAACAACCACATCTACTAAATTTTGCAGGTCCTGTTCATTGTCTGCAATCAAAACTGTATCATCTGCATATCTAATGTTATTGATGCAATGTCCCCCAATGTTGATTCCTTCCATATCTTCTATATTTCTGAAAATATTTTCACTGTACAGGGAAAAAAAGATCTGGAGACATTACACATCCCTGTCTCACACCTCTTTTAATAGGCTGATATTGACCTACATCGCTATCAATTCTGATGGCAGCTTGCTATTTCCAATATATGTGTTTACAAGTCTAAGGTCTTTTCCATAAATTTGTAGATCTTCAAGCATCCTTATCATGTCGACAATGCGCTTCAAAAAGGCATAATAACTAGAACCCATGGAGGTAGCGAATATGACTTATCAGATCAATTCGCGCTGTAAATGTTCGTCCTCAATGGATGAAGTGAACACATGGTCACTTCTATCATCCGTACCATCTTACGTCTCACACGCTCAGTGTGTGACCTATCTGCAATTATTTTCTCTTTTGTCTTAATTTCATGTCTTATCATTGCTCTCCATGCAACACATTCAGCGGCGACTTACTCCTAATGTGCAATAACAATGCCTGTATCAATCATGTCCTGCTTACACACATCTTTGTTTCGTATTAGAGGCCGACCCTGAGATCTCTTACCCATCTGTAATACACCAATAAAGATGTCCTTTGGTATTCTACTATTATCCATCCTCCTAACGTGTCCTATCCATCTAAGTCTACGAAGACTAAGCAATAAACACACCGTCACAACCTGATCTTTCATTACTTTAGTATTTGTGTTTTTAAACTTGCAACTACATACCAAGTATTCTTTGCAGAAACCGCATATGAAAGCTGTTTAAACGTTTCTCTTGGCGTGAGTAAGGTGTCCAGGCTTCACTGCCATAAAGAAGAGCACTGAGGACACAGGCTTGATAGACAGGGACTTTTGTCTTGGCAGTAAGCATCCAGTTCTCCCAGACTAATTTAGTTAACCTGATCATTTTTGTTGCTGCCTTACCAATCTTTACGTTGATTTCTTGAATACTATTTACCTCTGATCCTAGATATGTAAAAGATCTACTATCTCCTGTTTTGCGTCGTCAATAAAGATTGGATGGTACCCCATGTGTACATTGTGACATCATCTATGTCTCCTTTGTGCTAATTGTTAAACCACAGTCAGAATAGGCTTTAGAGAATGCAGATAGTAGATGTTGCAATTCTTCCTCAGAGTGGGTCGTAAGTGCAGCATCATCTGCAAAAATAACTCTCTGATCATTAACCTCCTAATTTTGATCGTGGGCTTCAATCTCTGAGCATTGTAAGGGATGCGATCTGAGCGTGAATGAATGTATATATTACCATCCTGATAACAAAATACATATTTCAGCGAACTGAAAAGTATATTGCAAAGAGGATTGGAGCTAATATTTATAAAGACAGGTGGTTATAAGTGAGAGAGAATACAACACACATGTCCGTCGTTTCAGTAATATTAACCTTCCCAAAGAACAATACAAATATTTGATAATATTAAAATTACTACTAAATTAACAGACAAATAACAAAGCAATACTGGAATCTTTGCAAAAGGAAAAACATGAGCTATGGTTGTGTAGCTTCCATGTAGAGCATAATGCGCTTCAGTTTAAGTGTGAACAATAAAATATGGGCAATGTCAGACTGGGCATGAAGTTAAACATTAACAAATATTGTGGCATAGAATGACAAAAGAAAACAGTTATTCAAAAGGAAATAGGTCATCTTATTTCATGTGAAATATGTTTGTTTTTTTATGTATGGAAGTTAATGCGGCAATGAATGTACTAGGTGTTTATTTGCAATATATATTCAACATTAAGTATGAGTTTGAGAAAAACTGTAGAATCAATTTTGTTTTATTCAGTAAGTTCTCTTTTATTCAATATTCTTTGGTGGAAATCAGTCAGCAATCTTGTTTGACTGATCCTATTTCCGGAGAAGTTTTCGAAGCGTCCCTTTGTATTTTGGAATTATCGTACAATAAATGCAAATATTCACACTATACTTGACATTTCTCAACTCGACGGAATGCGTCCACATAATGATCAATGTTTTGGTATAGTTATCCCAGACGACAAATTCTTGTTCAAAGATTGTCATGTAAAATAACATCGCAGTTGGCAAATAACAACATATCAAACTATTCACAATCAAAATAATACTGGACATTGTTGATGTATCACTGTTTGACATCCTATCTGATTGACTCATACCAACATAGACCACGACGGTTCTTTTCCACGCAAGTCTTTTATTAAAATGTTGCTTAACAGAGCTATAGTAATAAAGTACACAACACACAGTATTGTCTGAAATGAGTACATATAAGTTTACTTTAAGTCCCTTATTCTTTCTACAGACGAATCCAATGAGTATGTTGTAGACATCCCAGTCAATCAAGGATATACTGAAAACCTGTGTCATGGATAAGAACATAATAATTGCTAAATTAAATGGTTATCCTTGGTGCTCTTCAAGGCCTGATCATATGTTTGACGTGTAATGAAACAGTAATACAAACATATCGTTGGAGAGTGACTTAGATGGGTCCGTTGCCCTGCTACTGAGTTGAGTGTGTGGTGCGACACCGTGAGATGTGAATTTCGCGTGGAGTGCATTTACATCTGTCCTAGGTTGTTATTAGCGTGAACTGCATGTTCAAAACACTGGCGGCCGACCGGTAGCTGAACTAACAGTGTTGCCTTATGCAGTAATGTGCGGCTGCTAGTTTTCTAGTGACTGCCGCGTCCATCGACGGTGAATGTAGTTTTCGTGGCGGACATTTGTCATTCTGACAGAGGCATTACGCATAGTGTACCTTTGCGGGCCGTGAGGAGCATTTTGTGTAATATTCACTAGCACAAGAACGGAGCATAATGGGGTGACACATTGCCGTGAAGTTGGAGCCACGACTCACTAACTAGGCACGTAGACTGGGAAGGCACGATATATGTGGACACAACTCCCGGATGATAGCTTTGGAAGAAGGAGTGTAAGAGTGGAAAAGGGGGGGGGGGGGTAAGCACTTTCGTGTTCACGCCTATAGACATATTGAGTGTATGGTATAGTAATCAAGAGAGAAATGGACAGCAGCCACAGACTTAATTCCGACACTTTTAAGAAAAAATATTGACAGGTTACAAGATATTATCATCGCGTGCCATGCTTATAAGCGTGGGTGGTCATATTTCGCCATCTCATACGATCACCAGAGTCGTGGATCAGCTCTGTGTTCTTGTCTAGACCATACCACATGGCCATCCATCCGGGTATTTATGTCTCTGCCTTCCCCATTTTTCTTTCCCCTCAATCTTGCCAGTTGTCACCAAGTTCTCAAATTTATTTATTTCTATAACGTGTTCACATTTTTTCTGCTGTCTACGTTTGATCTCTCCAATCAGTTTACGGTTTGCATGTGTTTCCTGTAGGACTTTGTGATTGGTTTTTCTGCTCTGTCCATGGTATTCTTTGTATTTTCCACAGAAACCACATTTCCACAGCCATCAGATATCTTTCAGCTTATCAGGTCATTTTCCACAACATAATGATATGGTTATTGTAGTTGATAGAAACTGGTTCTATCAACCTTTATATCAACCTTTCAAGGTTTATAATTGAAAGACATTCGTATCAAGATATTCCTACGCCTGTTAAAAAGACTTGCCTTCGTTTAACTCCGCCCTTATATTTTGCCCATTCGTCATCATACAGCAGATCATGTGCAGGAATTTGCTCTCTTAAGGTTCCGTCCATAAGATTATCGACTCTTTACATCTTCGCCTCCCATATAGGTCAAGCACAACATTTATCTCCCGAATGGGATTGATCAGTCACATTTGCTCCCGCCATGGGATGTATTTAATATGCCTTTTGTGAAGCACACTGTAAAAAAAAAAGGGGGGGGGGGACTGTCGTCTGTCAAGACAGCAAAGAGCCAGTCATCTCCTGTCCAGGTTTGATCCTGATACCCAAACATAACAGAAACAACGGATTGTGAATAATATATAACTATGGGGGTATAAAGTTACGTTAACAAAAAGCTCATTCGTATTATAATGTCTACAGTGTCCTGATTCATTCGCATTAAAATATCTACAGTGTCCTGAATCATTCGCATTATAATGTCCACAGTGTCCTGAATCATTCGCATTATAATGTCCACAGTGTCCTGAATCATTCGCATTATAATGTCCACAGTGTCCTGATCATTCGCATTATAATGTCTACAGTGTCATGAATTATTCGCATTATAATGTCTACAGTGTCCTGATTCATTCGCATTAAAATATCTACAGTGTCCTGAATCATTCGCATTATAATGTCTACAGTGTCCTGAATCATTCGCATTATAATGTCCACAGTGTTCTGAATTATTCGCATTATAATGTCCACAGTGTCCTGATCATTCGCATTATAATGTCCACAGTGTCCTGAATCATTCACATTATAATGTCCACAGTGTCCTGAATCATTCCCATTATAATGTCCATAGTGTCCTGAATCATTCCCATTATAATGTCCACAGTGTCCTGAATCATTCCCATTATAATGTCCACAGTGTCCTGATCATTCGCATTATAATGTCCACAGTGTCCTGAATCATTCGCATTATAATGTCCACAGTGTCCTGAATCATTCCCATTATAATGTCCACAGTGTCCTGAATCATTCGCCTTATAATGTTTACAGTGTCCGGAATCATTCGCATTATAATGTTTACAGTGTCCGGAATCATACACATTATAATGTCTACAGTGTTTTGAATCAGTTCTGGTGGAGCCCTACCTTTTCGTCAAGTAACAATGGCTTCCATCACGGTTCTTTCCAAACTACTGTGGCGCTGAATCTAACCAGCGTTTCCGTGCCATCTTTATTGTTTATTAACCATGTGTCAACAATGTTCAAATCTTATATAATGTTCGTACATGTTTCTTCTTCTTAACGCACGATATTCTAAGAACTGTCTCCTGCCTAATGTCAATTCTCATTACGAGGGTAATACTGTCGGGGGTCTGGGTACCCTTAATCCATAATCTAGTTACGTATTTCATGTGCTACGCCAGTCTTAATCTTATCACGTGTGATTTCTTGTCTCACATGTATCTTTTTAGTTGATTATACTGTATGAATGTATTCCGTTGTATTTTATTCATTGTTTATCACTAGTCATTTCGTAAATTGGCTTATATAAGATAATGCACTTGGCACTTGCTATATTGTTTATTTATTGAATATGGAATATAATTGTGGCGAGATTTGTTCACGAAAGAACGTGGTTCTGAAAATACGACTGTACGATGTACTCATTTTCAAGTATACGAAAAAGTTACAGCTTGAATTTGTGGTTTCAAGTAGAAGTGCAAACGACCATAAAAAGTGAAAAAGATTGAAATATCTGCCTCCCATGCTAAATTCAGGTTCCCCGAAAGTTACTAGACACAATATAACGGATGGCGTGTAGCAAATAATTAAAACACAAGCTATGAGAACTACCATAAACACTGCAGTCCTGTCTTTGTTAGATAGTCCCCCTGACTTCGTCACTGAAATATTAGCAGCTGTCTTACGCCAGGCAGACTTTTCTCCTAATTGTTTGATTAAAATTGACGTGAAAATGAAAACTGCCGTTACTGATACGGCAGACAATATAACGTGGATAAAATAAACCGCTTTTTCCGCTGTCTCTTTGTCTCTTGAAAAAATTAAACCTAGAAGAGTTTTATTTCTGTGCGGGTAGAAAGTCCAGTCGAGATAAGAAGTACAGTAGATAGGAATGCCAGACATCCAAGTGGAGACATAAATGAATAGAATCAGCAACGTTGTTAGCTTGGGAGTGATCATCTGTTTGACGTTTAGTGGAAATGCAATGCACAGACATCGCTGTGCTGTGATGAAGACTGTAATCAAGCAACTGATTCTAGCAAACGACTCACGGGGGATACCAGCTGTAATATACTGGACATCGGAGTATATCATTGGTAGCACTGAGTTCTGAACTAACGGAATCGTACAGAGTAGGTACCACTGCTGCAGTAACAAACTAGAGAGGTCAGAAATAGCTAAAGCGAATAGACTAATATTGACCGTTGTGTTCAAGCCTTGTCGGTAAAATATAATCAGATTAACGATGTTAGACATGATTCCAAACAGACTTACAAATCCACACATAACGACACCAACAACAAATGTGATTAGTTGTCTGCTTCTGTTTGTGATCCACAGCTCACTAGTGTCTCTAGCGACATGTATTGTGACATTCATACTGTCAATAAGCGAATCCATTGCTGTTGTTACAAACTTGAATCTACAGGTGGCAACAGTTGATTTTGCCAAATGAACAGCTTTCACCCTGGCAGTTATGATACTGATGACTGCAATCACGACTAGAGTAGGATATGCCTTAAATAAAGGAAGAAATGGGTGTGAGACTGAATTATTGGAGGTGCCTGCAACATTAATGTGTAAGTGACGAATCACTTCGTTGGAGTTTAGGACACGTCTATCAACAGTGGCAGTTTACCCGTACTTAGACTTTGGGAACACAATATTAATAGTATTATACCGTTGAATACCATGATAGCAATATGTATTTACTGCAAATGAAACCTTACGGCTGTTATCTAAATTCCATAACTAGAGGCTATGAATAGTTAGAAACTGGTGGTTACTGCCAAATGCCATGATTCGATTATGCTAGACATAAATTACATAATATACGACAATTCTCAGTACGATTTAGTGTAATGGAAATTACAGAAAATATTGTACGGTTTTGTTTTAAACAGCATTGTGCTACATTTATTTCTAAAACTGCTTAAATCGACTTATACTGCTGAAAATCTATTTCTGAAGTGTGCAAATGCTATGTCTGTTGTAATGACGGGGTATACAAGCAGACACGAAGCAATCTAGATTCCCATACACATTATATGTAAGGAGGTCATTAACTTGTCACGGTCTAGTCTGGAGGCAATATTTTTGAGGACAATCACAACAAGTATAATCTGTCTATTTATTTTATGTTGACTTTCTGTCGTGTTTTCTGTGTTTATGCGTTTCCTTTTTTGTGTGTGTGTGTGTGTGTGTGTTTATGTGTGTGTGTGTGTGTGTGTGAGTGTGTGTGTGTGTGTGTGTAGGAGTATGTATATGTGTAGGAGTGTATACCGTAATGACCAACATGCATCTATCACAATCGATCAATCAATACGTCTTGCAATTCATGTTTATAATCGTGCAAAATAAATCAGGAGCTGTAGGATCTGGAAAAGAGGGGTGGCCAAACAATATCACTACGCAGGAAGCCAAAGAAGATTAATAAACAAACACAGAACTGGTGTCGTTAGCCGCTACACGCTGCGGGATTTGCTGAGGAGGGGATCCGAGCACTTATGGACTGAATGGTTCGATGTGGTCGTGTGGTGGGGGATTAGGTTATGGCATGTGTGGGTGGGTGGAAGTTGTATGTGTGGGTGGTGGGGTGTGTGTGAGTGGATTGGGGATGTATGGGTGGTTAGGGAGATGTGTGTGTGTGTGGGGGAGACATGTTAGTTGGTGGGGATGTGTGTGTATGGTTTGGGGATGTGTGAGTGGATGTGCGATGTGTGGGTTGGTGGGGGATTGTGTGCATGGGTGGGAAATATGTTGTCGATAGAGATGTGGCTGGGGGATGGGTGGTTTGAGGTGTGGGTGGGGAGAGGATGTGTGGGTTAGGATGTGTGGCTTAGGATGTGTATGTGGATGGGAGTGGGATGTGTGGGTTGGTGGGGGAATGTTTGTGGGTGGCGAGTGTGTTTTGGTTGGGGGACCAGGTGAGGGCAGTGTGTGCGGGTGGGGATGTGCGGGAGGGGGGTGGGTCGGTTGGTGGGGTATGTATGTGTCCCTTGGTGTGCGTGTGTGTGGGTAGGTGGGGGTGTGTATGTGTCCCTTGGTGCGCGCGTGTGTGGGTAGGTGGGGGTGTTGTGTGGGTGGGGTGATGTATGGATAGGTGGGAGATGGGCCTCACAACATGGTAATTAGCCTTGTTTATGTTTACAACATTCATTTCACAATGTTTATTTTTCTTCCTATGTAAATGTATAATGCTCTTGATGAACGAAAGACGAGTGATTGGAAGGGCCGAATGTAAGACGGGCCTGCGCGCCCAATTTGTGACCCTTATAAAGTTGATTTGATTTGATTTGATTTGATGTGGATGATCTGTCGACTAACTAACTGAATAACTAATCAACTAACTAACTAACTAACTAACTAACTAACTAATTGTAGGATATGGAAGTTTTAGGACAATACGTCTAGTGTGTCTTATGACAAAAGCTTTATTAGGTATGTTTCTGGAAGGAGTTAGAATCACGAATAAATAAACATTAGTGATTATCAATAATTGATAACAGAATGAAAGGTACCCAAACAATATCATATGAATGCACAAGACAATATGATATATATATATATATATATATATATATATATATATATATATATATATATATATATATATATATATATATATATATATATATATATATATATATATATAAGACGATGTATGTATGTATGTCCGTTCTTTATGCGTTCGCGAACGGTCCATCCGATTGAGATGAAATTTTCTACATGTATTCTTTTCATTCCCGTGCAGCCAACTGTCATAGGTTTTTAGTGTATAATCAGCTATTTACTTACTAAAATTTTATATTTAAATTTACATTATCATTTATATATAGCGAGGGGACTCAACTCATGAAAAGTTATTTCAAGGGGCATAACTTTTAATAGCATTTCTATAAATTTTATATATAGATTGTTGCATTGTTTTCAAAGATTTATAAACTCTTTGTCTACAGTTATTTACAGGCATATGAGTTATAATAAATAATGATATAATCTTTAAGGCATTTTTAAAGTTTTCATAAAAATAATGCATCTATTTAAATAGTGAAAATTTTCTAACTCGTCTTTTTATGTTTAAAGAAGCTATCTACAGTCATGTAGGTGATTAAAAACAGTTTTCATTAAAAATAATGGATGGTGTGTGGAAGGACATTCTGTAGTTAATTTTGTTTTGTTATATGAATTTAATGAGACGCTCCCCGACAGGAGCTGGGCGAAGCCGCGCCGGGTCAGATAGACAGACAGACAGAGAGACAGATAGTCGGGACGGGAGCTTATATGACTACTTATATGAATTAAATGAGATGCTCCCCACCAGGGACTGGGTGAAGCCAGGCCGGGTCAGACAGACAGACAGACAGACAGACAGACAGACAGACAGACTGACAGTCAGACAGACAGACAGACAGACAGACAGACAGACAGACGGGAACTGGAGATTATATGACTACTTATATGAATTAAATGAGATGCTCCCCACCAGGAGCTGGGCGAAGCCGTGCCGGGTCTGATAGATAGACAGACAGACAGAATTTAGTCGGGAACGGGAGCTTATATGACTACTTATATGCATTATAATGAGATGCTCCCCACCAGGGACTGGGTGAAGCCGGGCCGGGTCAGACAGACAGACAGACAGACAGACAGACAGGGGCTGGGCGAAGCCGGGACGGGTCAGCTAGTGTGTGTGTGCGTACGTATATATATATATATATATATATATATATATATATATATATATATATATATATATATATATATATATATATATATATATTTTAGCTGACCCGGCCGGATTTCGCCCAGCCCATGGCGGGGATCTATCTATTTATCTATCTATCAATCTATATATCTATCTAACTATCTATCTATCTATCTATCTATCTATCTATCTATCTATCTATCTACCTACCTACCTATCTGTCTGTCTGTCTGTCTGTCTGTCTGTCTGTCTGTCTGTCTGTCTGTCTGTCTGTCTAGTCTCAGTCGACTCGAAGCGCTATCGAGATCAAGTCGCCTTATCGGTTAACGCAGAGGATGCCTCGCGTTAAAAAAAGCCGCGCAGAGACACGCGCTATACACAGCCGGGAAGAAGAAGGTAGAGGCGAGGAAGGCCGCTACGACTGCTGACGCTGTATCTACGAACAGCAGTCCGGCTCCCACACCAGCTGAAGCCGTCCCAGTTGAAGAAGAAACCACAGCTCAAGCCAGCAGCAGCCGGGAAGTTCCAACCAGCTCCAAGACGATGCAGCCCAATCTACCAATGACCTCCACACAGGAGGAAACAACAGCAACATCTGAGGACTTCACCGGCAGTATACTGCTCAAACAGACAAGCGTGGGTGAAGCTAAATTGTCGGCGCTACCAACAGACAAGTTAATCAGTCTGTTGGAAAACGAGCTGGGAAGACACAGCATCAACCAGCTGCACAAGACACACGAGGGAGTAGTGGTCTCCCTCAACAACAACCCAAAGACCCCAGCGCTTATGAAGAAGATAACACAAGATGAGAAAGACGACATCAAGCTTCACCACGGCATCTTATTGCTGCTTGCTTGCTTGTGTTCGTTGGCTTGATCTCCAACGCAAAGTCCTGTATGTCGGATGAAGGCATCCTATTGTCCAACATCAGTGTGATGTCATACAGGACCTGAGTTTTGCGTGAGTATCCGTTGTCCCATGTCTGGCTTATTGGTGTGCAGACTGGTGGTTGTTCCTCGCCATACAGGCAGACACTCTCCGACTTCGGAGGAATCGGCAATCCTATTGACTTCAGCCAGGACCCCGAAGGGACCTGTTGCCCAGGACGCTCGACGAGGACGCGTCAATAGGTCTTGGCCAGTATATAACCAGGCCCTGGTGCCTTGGAAACACCTCTGCGTCCCGGCATCTTATTGGAAGCCAGCCGACACAACATGATGAAACGATGGATCATCAAACGAGTCAAGACCCATCTCACCAACGACCAGATCAGGGAGTTGCTAATAAGGGAAAACCACAAACTCAAGATCACCAGTGCCGAGGGGATCAACGGAAAGAACAACATCCCCTCTACTGTCGTCGTCGTAACATCAGAGGACCGACTGATCTCTCAATACATCAGATGGGACAAGAGAGACCATGTTCCAGAGCAATACATACCCAGAGTGCTGCAGTGCTCTAAGTGCCAGAAGTTTTGGCACACCCGTGCCACCTGCAAGAGTGAGGTTGAGGTTTGCAGATACTGCTCTGAACTTCATCCATACAGCCAGTGCCAGCACACAAAGATCGACAAGGACTTCACGAGGCCTAATAATAACAGAAAATGCGCCAACTTCCTCGGCAACCACGGCGCCAGGTACCTCGGCTGCCCCTGCCACCAAGACAGCAAGGAAGCTATGAAGATCGCCATCAAGACTAACCTGCCCTATAAAGAAGCTAGGGGCAGTACGAGGCCACCAATCAACTCACCAAAAGTGACAAATCACAACTGGAAGGCCAACTGAAGGAACTGCGATCAAAGTTCACCAGCATGGAGGAGGAAAAAAAACAAAACGCAAGAAACACAGATAACAGCCGCTCAGAACATTCTGGACGAGGCGAGGCAAGTTCAGCAGAAGATCGAGCAAGATGTCGCCTGGATGGCTGTTAGACAGGTTGAGACAGAAGAAAGGCTATCAAGCAGGGAGAAAGAAAACGGCAAGAAGCAAGAAACACAGACAACGACCGCTCAGCGCATCCTCGACGAAATGAAGCAAGTTCAGCAGCAGATAGCTCAAGATTACGCTCGGATGGCTGCTGTAAAGGCTGAGACGGATAAACAGCTACTTAAAATACATGACACTTTTCAGGAGATGCTCGACCTGCTCCAGACCAAGACCCAGACAGCCACACCCGAACCAGAGGAAACAAGAGCACAAACGGACAAAGAAGCAACAGAGGAAGAACGATATCGCTCACCACCAAGACCCGACTGGCGAACGCCCAGAAGATTCGAAGGCAACTCACGACTGGGAAATAGAAGGAACACCAGGAGAGACGACAACTGGTAAAACTCCCTGAAGGAAGCAGCACCATATGACGGGGTGGGTACCCAATTACTCCGGGCCTCAACAAGTGCGCGACTCTGTCCAGACATGTAAAACCTCATCAAGACAGCAACGAACGCAATCAACCCATCAGAATCCGGGAAGCTGACAACAAGCAGCCCAAAGTAGGAAAGACAAACTTCAAGTTACACCATAAACACCCTACATAGCCAAGTCGGAAAACGAAGGCTGAAAGGGGAGTACTCGTAACAACAAAGGAATCGGAATCGGAATCGGAATCTATCTATCTATCTATCTATCTATCTATCTATCTATCTATCTATCTATCTATCTATCTATCTATCTATCTATCTATCTATCTATCTATCTATCTGTCTATCTATCTATCTATCTATCTATCTACCTACCTACCTACCTACCTGTCTGTCTGTCTGTCTGCCTGCCTGCCTGTCTGCTTGCCTGCCTGCCTGCCTGTCTGTCTGTCTGTCTGTCCGTTCGTCCGTCCGTCCGTCCGTCTGTCTGTCTATCTATCTATCTATCTATCTATCTATCTATCTATCTATCTATCTATCTATCTATCTATCTATCTATCTATCTATCTCAGTTTGATCCGCTTGAGTGAGGAACAAAAACTTTTCCTAATTTCTGGTTTAATCAGAGAGTGAGTTCCCTTTGAGCAATATGACTGAATATTTGTGGGTCTGATTTTCTGAAGCGCATGCCTTTTTCTTTCGTTCTTGAGGAAAAATTGTTGATGTTAAACTAACTAACTTGGCCAGTTATCTCAGTTGGAGTGAGAAGAACATTTGTAGAAAATTTCATCTCAATCAGTTCGCGAACGTGTAAGAGACACACAAAGACACAAAAAAAGACATGAACATTGCTTTGGTTGTCTAGGCGATCCCTAATGGGATTATTTTAGATTCTCACTCATTTCACCAGTTGAGGTGATCATGGAATTCTACCATAAACACAAGGAGGAAAATACTTCACTTCTTTATATTACTGTGTCTATGCGTACTTCTTCATTCCAAATAGATCACCGTTTTGAATATATTACAGTGCTAGAGGGTATTGATTGTTTACAACAGATAGAGTAACCACTGTTGAACAAACATCAGCAAGCAATTGACGTAAACATCAACATTAGAACATATTAGGAATAAAATCAAGATCTGAGTAGACATATACGTGTAATGGCCACCCTGAGGTTCTAAAACATGCATGCGATTGAATTATGACATAGGTACACATTCACATGAGATAGTATGTAATACCATAAACACAATTACAATGTGATAACCCCATTGTCCCAAAAATATCCAGGTATTCAAATCAAAACAACAACCATTATTTGGTTCTACGACCATTGACAAATTTACAGATGTAAAAAAAAACCAATGGTCGGAGTTCAGAAAAAACCAAACATATTGTTTCCCCAACACCATTTACAATGCTCATGTTAGAAAACAATGAGATGATGTTCAGGATACTCAAACACTAATACATTCACTTCATAATACTAAACTAATTATTTATAATTGTTTTCCTTTACTGTCCTGTTGTACTGTTCATTATTCCTCTTCAATGCTTGGCAGTTAATGTCCTTATTATCCGGGAACCGGAATAATACTCATTCAACTGTGTTCTGCTCTTACAATATCCACTGAATACTTCCTTCAGAGAACAATTATAAACCAGAATAGAAATATCACATAATCCGGATTTGAAATCACATACACTCTTGTGCTAATGGGCGGTGTCCTATTGAAATCGAGGCCTGGGTCAGTCTAATTTTCAGGAGCTCCCACTTAAGACTTGGCAAAAGGTCCTTCCTTACATCATCACATAGATGAAAAAATTGACGACCGTCGAGGTGCTCTGCTTATTATATCAGATTCTCGACTTGTGGTTCAACAGGTGGATTCATACATTCTGTCTCCAGTCTATAGTCCATCCCAAACTTAATGATAGGCAAGCAATCCGACATGGGACCAGCATAGAGTCACACGTCGATATATCCATTTCATTCTCAGGAACATACACTGTTGAGCAACATTAGTTGGTAGCATGTGGCATTATATCCAGGATTGGTCTGCTGCAGGCAAGGAATTTACGAAGAATAAATCCAGCACACAAACTGGGAGTCTTTCAGTGTCTTTGAGTTGGTGTTCAGGTCTAGGACTTTGGGTTGAACTTGTACCTTTCAAATGGTGTTCAGATCTAGAATCTTGGGTTGAACTTGTACTTTTTACACGATGTTCAGGTCTAGAATCTGGTTGAACTTTTACCTTTCAAATGGTGTTCAGGTCTAGAACCTGGTGTTGAATTTGCTTTTCTCATGGTGTCTTCCCAATGGTGGTCGTATCTAGAACCTGGTGTTTATTGTGCCGCTGCATGACTTGTGTCGAATGAGAATACTTTTGAGAATTCTTTGAACTTGAGAATCCAACAGACAGTTGGAGGGCTCTCACTGCTGTTAGTTTTATTAACTTTGGACAGTCCCATAGTTTCGTTGACCTCGCTTATTGATGGTCCGTAAGGCTGTACCTCCCAGAGGTACAGCAGACGATACGCTGGTGTCGATTACTCTGTATATCTGTTTATCTTGATAGACATTTAGATACGGAAGTCCGTACTGGATATTCCAACTGAAGTATGCTTTTATGAATAGAGTGATCATTCATCTTCGAACATGTCATTTGCTGGCTAAGGCAGATAATAAGTGCAGCAGCCAACATTTGTTTTTAGGCCTAGACAGTATACATATGACAGTTTGTCCTGTATCACTTCCAGGCTGTTTACCCATGGTTTTTGTTTGGTTATACTTTCCAAAACCCCAACCTGCCATTCCAGAGCTGAGAATGACAAAAAAAAAACACACAAATCCAAGCATTAATACAACTCTGTGTTATGTTAACATTTTCACAACACAAATAAAGGAACAAAGGGGAAGGAGAAGGGAGTTGGTTTCAAATTGTTCCATCCCTCTTTGCTTGTTGTAGAGTTATTCTAGCTCTAAATGTGGGTATGGTATCTTCTTACTCAATATTCTATTCTAAGATAGCTACTGGATCTTTCTGATGATTTAGAGACATACTTTCCATCCAACACTTTAATATTGCATCTGCCATAACTTGACAAGAATCTCTGAGACATAGGCCTTTTGCCTCGGACTCTTCGTCTTCTTTCTACAGCTGCATACAGCATTAGGCCAGAGGCCACAACCATACCATTCAACATTATCTTCTTGTGGTACTGACATGCACAAGGCTTCTTTCATCATCTTCATCATGTCTCCATTGAGTAACATTAACATGAATATTCTTCTTCTTCTTCTTCTTCAGCATTCCGAGCCATTGAGGTTCTTTGCTGCAAATACAATCTGTCTCCATTCGTCTCTCTGGTGGACCTTCTCTTGCCAGTCGTTGATTCCAAGTGCTTGTAGGTCTGTATGCATATTATCTCTCCACCGCCTTCTTGGTCTACCTCGGGGTCTACGGTCATTTATTTCCTGAGTGTAAGCGAGTTTTGTTTCCCTATTATCTTCCATTCTTTCTATATGCCCCAGCCATTGTAGTCTATTAGCCTTCATGATACCAGTGATTAGCGGGGACTTAAACAAATCATAAATGTCTTTGTTACTTCTTCTTTTCCACTCTCCACTTTGTGTATCCCTAATGGGTCCAAAGATGCGTCTTAAAATTTTGTTCTCAAAGGTTTGTAACAAGGCTTCGTCTCCTTTCGTTGTACTCCAGGTTTCAGAGCCATACAGCACAACTGGTCTGATCAGTGTTTTGTATATTGTGATTTTGGTGTTACGAGATAGCGCCTTTGATTTTAGTAGATGTTGTAGTGCATAGTATATCTTATTTCCAGAGTTGATTCTAGTTTGTATTTCTTCCCTTATAATGTTGGAGCAGTTGAAGATTGTACCCAGGTATTTGTATGTTTCCGTTCTTTTAATGGTCATATTATCTATTTGTATGTGGCCAGAGTTTTTAGCCATTCCGTCTCTTGAAATTACCATATATTCTGTCTTATCTTGGTTGATAACCAGCCCCATCTGTTGGGCTTTTTCCTTTAAGTGAGTCAATATTTCTAATGTCTTTTGTTCACTTTGCCCTATAATATCTATATCATCTGCATAACCAAGCAGCTTGGATGTTCCTCCAATATCACATTCCTCCTTTACCTTCCTTACAACTTTCTCTAGAGCCAGATTGAAGAGTAGCGGCGATAGTGCATCACCCTGTTTCAAGCCAGATGTTATTTGGAAGGGGTCTGATTTCCTCCCTTTATATGTTACTATATTATAAGTATCTTCCATGCATAGTTTGGTCATGTTAATTAACTTCCTTGGTATTCCAAATTCCTGCATAACATTCCATAGACTATTCCTATGGACACTATCATAAGCCTTTTTAAAATCCACAAAAATGTTATGGAGATCTCTTTTATATTCCCAATGTTTCTCGGCTATTTGTCGTAAGATAAATATCTGATCTATTGTTGATCTGTTTTGTCTAAAACCCGCCTGGTAACATGAATATTCCAGTAACAAAATAACAATCATAAATAGAATATGTATTTCTCATAATAGAGCAAACATAGGAATCCCTAATATTTTATCAATAATAATCATAAAGATAATCATAATGCAGAGGCCATTCAGGGGATAATTCTCCCACTTATCAACCACATCAAACCATTATACCCAAACAGATGGTCCTCTTCCCCCCCCCCCTTGCCTATAGCAGCATGGGGTTAGTGAACGCTGTGATATAACTCACCCATTGCTGTTAACATAAGAAGTATCCGGTTTTTCAGGAAATAACTCCTGCAGCATGGTAAGTGTTTTGAACGTTGTTGGCATTTCTGAACATAATATTATTCCAGGTGCCTACCACCCTGATGCTATGTGGACTGAAGGCACATCCTTTCAGACATTTGAACATATACATATCATGCGTTTTCTTTCTTTTCACGTGAGATTTTTACTAATCACACATGGCATTTCCCTAGCAATATTTATGAAAGGAGTACATGTCCATCACACATATTGTGTGGTTACTAATATGTAAACAAGAAGGCTGTACCAAAATGGCACGATAGCTCAGGTTACAGATTAGCTGACGTATTTCTCCAACATGAACTAGTCCATAAGATGCGTTAACAATATTAGTCTTCCGCATGGAGAGAAAGTTCTTGAAATGGCCTTAGAGTTTCCTACTCTATAGCACATAGGATATTTGCAGATTTATAGGCATTGATAGTGAGATAGTTTCACAATGCACACAATACGTTAAACATAGGAATTTGAAACTGTATAGCATAGGAAAATTTGACAGCGAGGCAAAATGTGGCTGCTTAGTGGCAGGCAATCAATCAGATCCTCGTTTATAAGAATCGTTGATTTATAAAATTCTAACAATTCTTATTTAACACAATGATATATGTACCTTATCAAAAGACATGATTAGACATTCATAATGCATTTTCAAACGTACCTAAGCTCAGAGAGTGAAATTATTGGGCTATTTGCCCTCCCCAGTGTGGCCGGCTACCTATTCGGTCTTTGTTCTCTGACTGAATAGCTACTAATCCATTTGTTCAATCTCGCGCCCGTCTTGGCCAAGTACTTGACCAATCTCAGTGCTTGGATTTAAACTAGGGCCACATAAATTTGGCTGTCACACGGGTCAGTCTAGCGCTGTTTTCTTCCCCCAAATTAAGGTACTTAAACAGTAAATACTAGGTCATTGTATTTTTAAAGCGTCAATACTAGGGGATTGTAGAGACGCTACAATTATATATATATATATATATATGTGTGTGTGTGTGTGTGTGTGTGTGTGTGTGTGTGTGTGTGTGTACAGCTCTGCTTTATGTCAATGGCTCGGAACGCTGAAGAAGAAGACGAAGAAGATATATATGTTAGCCTTGAATGATGTGTGAATGAAATAACTGGCCAAGTTAGTTAGTTTAACATCAACAATTTTTCCTCAAGAACGAAAGAAAAAGGCATGCGCTTCAGAAAATCAGACCCACAAATATTCAGTCATATTGCTCAAAGGGAACTCACTCTCTGATTAAACCAGAAATTAGGAAAAGTTTTTGTTCCTCACTCAAGCGGATCAAACTGAGATAGATAGATAGATAGATAGATAGATAGATGTGCGCGAGAATCAGTAGCAGCTCTCTCCGCGTCGGTAACTTACGCGGTATATGAGCCGGTCGCTCAGAAAGCAATGACAAACTACTGAACCAAGAAATCAACAGTCAGCTGAAAGATGCTGATGTTGACAGCGATGTCCTGTAAAGGATATGCGAACAAAACAATGTCAAGAATAGTCGATCCTAGCTATCATATATCGGCTAGCCTCTCCTAGGAGGGGTAAAGAGCGAAAATTAGTAGCCTGCCGATGACCCGCAGACTACACAAGTCAACCCCTACCTCCACGGGGTGCAGACCGGGCAACCATGACCGCGAGGTCATTGGCTAACGGGGCTATGGCTCGCCATAGGGGATGGACTACCTTTGGTCAGATTAGTGTCCTAAACTGGCGACTGGCCTAGCAAGCCGGCAGGGGATCTTCATACTGCTCGTAGAAAAACTAAGAAGTATAAACGGACTGACCCAAACGGATATTGACCTGGCAATGTTAATGGACTACGAGATAAATCAGTAACTCAAAAAATAGGCACAATGAACGTCTGTGGTTTCAATAGTAATGAAGAAGAGCTTATAGAAACAATGGAAGAGAGGAAAATTGGACTGATGGGAATAGCGGACACCAGACCAAAGGGGAAAGGATGCAAGGAGCTCCACCGCAGTTACACATTTGTTTACTCTTTAGTAGAACAGCAAGAAAGGGCAAGACACGGTGTAGGAATAGTCATCGAACCATGGCTTGCAAGAGGAATACTAGAAATAAAATATATATCACAAAGAATAATAACAGTGAGAATAAAAGAACAAACAATTACACCAGATGTACACATGTACGCACCATGTAATGCAAACAATAATGAGCCAGAATGCATACACACACACACACACACATACATACATACATACATACATACATACATACATACATACATACATACATATACACACACACACACAGACAGACAGACAGACAGAATATTCCAAGCCAATGTTCCATAAACAACATGTTCCAACCTATTGCGAATAAATGGAAATGATCTAATGCACACAATCATTAGCTAGCATTGGATATTAGAAAGAGGGTGCAATGATGCTATATACATTCCGTTATATTGGAAGCGATACATCACAGAATCTAGGAAGAGCTTGGATGTAACAGATGTTTATTCTAAGACTATAGCTGCGAATATCTTTGACGATCAGGGCAACTAACATCAATTCATTCATTCATCATGTACCATGTCGATAAGCGTGGGAGATCAAGTTTCGCCATCTTACTCAATCACCAGATTCGTGGTTCAGTTAAGTGTTCTTGCCTCGACCATACCATGTGGCCAATCCACCGTGGTATTTATTTCTCTGTCTTCCTTTTGTTCTATCTCCCTCTCCCCCCTCCTATCCTGCTAGTTGTCACCAAGCTCTCCAATTTATTTATTCTCACAAAATTGTGACTGTCTACGTCTAATTTCTCTAATCAGTGTACATCACAGATAATAATGACAATGGAGGAACATAAACATATTCCAGACGGTGACACACATCGATGTTGGATAATATGATAAGAAGAGCGACACTGGAAAACATCCTGAAGACATGATAGATCAGTTGTAACCAACAACAAAAAACACGAGAGAGATAATACTCGATGGCAAAAGGCATTGGCATGGAAGCATATCATTAGTGGGATTGAAAGAGAACTTCAGATATCGAGATCTTTGGAGATGATTGGAATTCAACACCATTTAAGAGAAGAGGGCATATGGTGACTTGTGTATTGATTGCAGCAGGCTGCCTAAAGACAAAAGATGGAAGAGTCATAATAGAAAAAGATCAGATTTTACATGTATGGTCAGATTACGTAAAAAACCTTTATGACGATAACAGAGACGAACAATATATTGTTCAAAATAACAATGAAGGGCCAGCAATTTTGAAGATGGAGGTTCAGAATGCTCTTAATCATATGAAATCTGGCAAGACCCCCTGTCCCAGACAGCGTCACAACAGAAATGATTAATGCTGTAGAAGAATATGGAATAGATAAAGTTACCAGTCTGCTTAATACAATATATGATACTGGAAATATACCTCATGAGTTATGTAATTCTGTATTTATTGCAATCCCAAAGAAATCAGGAGCCTTGGAATGTGATCAACATCGAACAATTAGTATAATGAGTCACATCACGAAGATTTTGCTAAGAATTATCATGCAAAGAGTTAGGAGGAAAATACAACCTGAAATAGGAGAAGAACAATGTGGGTTTGTAGTAGGCAAGGGTACAGTAAATGCTGTGTATATACTGAGAACCGTAATCGAACGTTCTATAGAAGTAAACAAAGATCTACACCTTTGCTTTATTGACTACACAAAGGCTTTTGATAAAGTGAGACATGTCAACATGATAAGGATGCTTGAAGATCTACAAATTGATGGGAAAGACCTTAGACTTGTAAAAAACATATATTGGAAACAACAAGCTGCCATAAGAGTTGATAATGAAGTAAGCCAATATCAGCCTATTAAGAGAGGTGTGAGACAGGGATGTGTAATGTCTCCAGATCTGTTTTCCCTGTACAGTGAAAATATTTTCAGAAATATTGAAAATATGGAAGGAATCAACATTGGGGGACGATGCATCAATAACATTAGATATGCAGATGATACAGTCTTGATTGCGGACAATGAACAGGACCTGCAAAATTTAGTAGATGCGGTTGTTACACACAGTGAACAACAAGGGTTAGAATTAAATTGTAAAAAAACACAGATTATGGTCGTCACTAGGAAGAACGAAATACCACAGTGTAATATACAAGTAAATGGGAATATTCTTCAACAAGTGAATAGGTACAATTATCTCGGAACAGTAATAACATCTAATGGGAGATGCCTTGAAGAGATTAGAACAAGGATCGCCATGGCAAAAGTAGCCTTTAGCAAGATGAAAAACATACTGACCAATAAAAAGATGTCAATTGAAACGAGAAAAAGAGTGTTGAGATGCTACATAGAACCTGTACTTTTATATGGATGTGAAGCTTGGACAATGAGCAGCCAGGCTGAAAAACATCTGATGGCTGTAGAAATGTGGTTTCTGAGGAAAATGCAAAGAATACCATGGACAGCCAGAAAGACCAATGAACAAGTCCTTCAAGAAACAAATGAAGATCGTAAACTGATCAGAGACATTAGACGTAGACAGTCACAATTTTTTGGGCATGTTATGAGAAGAAATTATTTGGAGAACTTGGTGACAACTGGTAAGATCGAAGGGAACAGACCAAGGGGAAGACCTAGAAACAAGTATCTGGATGGCTTGGCCTTGTGGCATGGTCGAGACAAAAACACGGAACTGATCCACGACTCTGTTGATCGAGTGAGATGGCAGAACATGACCGCCCACGCTTTCCGGCATGGCACATGATGGATGGATGGTATTGATTGTAAGTCTCCATGTGTGTGTGTGTGTGTGTGTGTGTGCGTGCGTGCGTGCTTGCGTGCGTGCGTGCGTGCGTGCCTTCTAATATGTTTATTTTTTTTTAAGCATATCCTTTTTACAGGACTTAGCTGTCAACACCAGCATCTTTCAGCTGTATGTTGATCTCTTGGCAAGATTACGCTCAGTAGTTTGCCATTGCTTTCTGAGCGGCCGGCTCAGTATCCCGCAAGTCACGAGCGGGGGTCGAACCGCCTCAGTTCTCGCTCCGCTACGAGACTCTGCGTGATAAACGGGATTACAGAGAGAAAGTGTTGTAACCCCACAGCCAGAGAGACCGGCTTCTAATATGTAGACGTAACAATAATGTAGCTAGTATCTATGCTAGGTTTTTTAAAACATGGAGCCTCTGTAAAGCAGTGGCTAGTGCGCTTGCTGTTGGCGGGCGATTATGTTGTTCAATCCACTTCGATGTGCTTTTTTCTTGTTAACCAGCCTGGACAAACCGATCGAACCGTTGTACATTGGGTACCCAGAAAAGCCATTTGAAGTATACATGAATGAACGGATATTGATCACAATTCCTAGCTAAGTGAAGTGTGGTCTATATATCATGGTGCTTTCACAATATGCTTAAAACGGCTTCATCATCAAGTGCCTTCCCAGCTCGCGTAGGCTTTATGTCTCTCCACAGATCACGTCTTTGATTTTGTGGATCAACTCAGCTGATGACATTCCTCCATGCCACCGTCTCAGTCCATCCAGCATCATCTCTTTTATTCTGCCCCTACATCTCATAAGGCGCATAGAAACGTCCTTTACATTTACTTGTTAATAGGATGACTGTAATCGTCGCTAGTAACTTTAGTACACTGTTTATTTTGTTTGTATCTTTTTACATTTATTTAATTGTTTCAGTTATTGCACCAATATACGATAAAGAACCTTCACCTGCAAATGAATGTTTAAAAGGACGGACATGCCATCACCACAAATGGGGAACACTTGCGTATTTTAAGATGTAGTAAAGCCTATTACAATCTCTACTAACAACATGGACCATTTTGGTTGCTTTGTCGCCAAAATCCACATTCAGCTGGTGACAGTTGTTAACTCCCAGCACATAAAACCCACAAATCAAGGTATCTTCCTTATACGAAGCATTGCAATCATGGAAGTTTTCATTATTTGTAACAGTCATGGGCTAATCATGTTCATATGTTTATATTGAAACGTAGTCGTGTTTAGTTTAGTTTAGTTTAGTTTAGATTAGTCGATGGGTCAACATCACAGCACACGGGTGCAACCCATAAGTGTTCCGTTCTCCTTCTAACTCAAACCTGAGTCTAGAGAATTCCGTAGCACCGGCGAGGTTCCTGAAATAATTTGGGTAGATTGTTAACTCGAAATTTTGCTCGGGCAGCGCCGTTAGGATACTCTATTTCGATTTCCAACTGCCAAGGGATTTTTTACGTGCGCAGCAAAACACACGGGCGTCCGATCTCACTACCCAGAGACCAGAGGAAATTTTATTACTAGAGGTCCACGTGAAAAAATCCCGGCATCACCAGGGCTTGAGCCCGGGACCTCCAGCACTCGAAGCGGACACCATACCTCGAGACCACGCAGCCCCCTACGTAGTCATGTATTACGGTGCTAACATTTATACGATTACGCAAACATACAATTCAGGCAGAAACTATACACATCTTTCAGTGGGTATATTCAGTGAAATCTTCTATTGTGATATTGTTGTGTTACCAGTAACGATTATTCTGAAGACGAGCTGCTGATTCATACAGAAACTACAGAGGTGTATACGAGAAACTTATTTCTATAACATGTATCCGACAGTGGCATCTCATGTGGCTCACACGCGGCATTTCTATGATTGCATGACTCATGGTGCGTATCTTAACTACCTTAACTAGGTCTCGGTGTCTCCGCAGCTAACAGTTTCCATTGTCCTTCTCTTACTCATGCAGGTCTGGTTGAATTCACGACATGGAATGTGTGCATTTTAACACAAAAGGATAGAATTATATACCCATCCATGTTCCTGGATTAGTGGATCGGACGGCGAACCTTTTCATAGGACCAGCGTGGACGTGATGCACATTAAATATCCCTCCACGTCAACATGACAAAGTGAACTGACCGCTGTTCAATCTAAATATGACAGAAATGTTACCCACATATAGCATGTGATTCCGAAATATAAACATTTGACTGTTGGACAACCCTGTGGATTCCATGCACTATGCTGTGATATGGGAGGGGAATGAGGCCATAGTGAGATAAACGTGTGTGACATATGGAAATAGAATGGGGACATAGTGAGATAAACGTGTGTGATGTATCGGAGGAGAATGGGGAATTATTAAGATATACGTGCGTGATATATGGGAGGAGAATAAAGACTTAGTGATATAAACGAATGAGATATGTGGGAGGAGAATAAAGACTTAATGAGATATACGTGTGTGATATATGGGAGAAGAATGAGGTCTTAGTGAGATAAATCTGTGTGACACATGGGAGGAGAAAGAATACTTAGTGAAATAAACGTGTGTGTGTGTGTGTGTGGATGGGTGGGTGGGTGGGTGGGTGAGGGGTGGGTGTATTTTTGAAGGAGGATGTGGACGTAGTGAGATAAATGTTTCTGATAGATGGGAGGAGAATTAGGGATTTGTGAGTTAAACAGTTGTGGTATATAGAAGGAGAATGAGGACTTAGTGTAATAAACGTGTGTGATATATGGGAGGAAACTGGGGACTTAGTGAGATAAACGTGTGTGAAATATGGAAGGAGAAAGGGACTTGGTGAGATAAATGTGTGCGATTTTTATGAGGTGAAGGGGACTTAGTAAGGTAAATGTATGTGATGTATGGGAGGAGAATGATAACTTAGTGAGATAAATGTGTATGATTGTTGGGAGGAGAATGAGGACTTCATAAGATAAACGTGTCTGATTTTTGGGAGGAGAATGAGGACTTAGTGAGATACATTCAAGTGGTCTATGGGAAGAGAATGAGGACTAAGTGAGATAAACGTGTGTGAAATATGGCAGGAGAAAGGTCGCTTAGTGAGATAAACGTGCGTAATGAAAAACGATTCAGCGCCCTTTAAAACCACTATATTCAAAATTTCACCATCATGCGTTAATCGGTCACTCCGATATTACACTAAGCGCAGATTACATGCTCCGGGCTTGTCGGTACCAAGGGACACAATTATTTCCAAAATACGCCAAGGGAACTAACTGGCGTTATTATTTTTTAAAGTATTTTTATGATTAATTTGCAAAATTTACTGATTATGTAATTTTATTTGAATGTATACTATTGAGACTGATCTTTAGTGTTATATTCTCTAGAATTAATCACTTTCTATGTGTGAATAAGTGTTTATTAATTTTGGCAATCTACACATATATAGAATTAATAGCCGTAATCTGGCTTCAGTCTTTTTCTTAAAGCTGCATATGCTCTAATGTACATTTTGACTCAATTTTTTTTTTTTTTTTTTTGGGGGGGGGTCTTTTTGGCTCATATCAAAGAGTATTATTACTAATGGCAGCCCTTGACCATCACTATTCCCATTTCGATGTGAATTTTGATGGCCCTCCTCTGGGGGGCAAAGACTAATAACCGGAGTAGGGGCCCATTGCCTCTCGCCCCTCATATCGGCCTACCCCATACACACACACGCACACACCCATACACTGGGACTCCAACCCAGATGCCCGACGCCTATTTGGTCTACTTAACTATATAAGTATTCCACATGCCCGGGGCTTGTTTCGATGTATTCATGTGGTCCCGGAACGGAAATGGGGGAGCCGAGGCGGCCGGCAGAGACACCTTTCGGTGGGGCGGTCGTGGAGAGACACACATCATGGACCGGAAGTCAACCGGAAGTGACACAGGAAGTAGCCAAAAGTATATTCCCGCCAATTTAAAAAAAATGAGGTCCGAAAAAGATTCGCTTTTTGACGTCATCACGATGGATCATGACTTTTTATTTAGTAAAATACTACGTCATCGGGCGGATCTGGATCCATATTTCCTCCTCCATTTGCACATAAGGTACTACTTGCAACTTCTGAAGAGTTTGAAATCAAAAGTGGAGTTAAGCAAGGTTGTGTACTAGCTCCCACCCTATTTGGAATATACTTTTCACTTCTACTGAAATATGCCTTTCGTGATCAGGATGGTGATATATACATTCACTCATGCTCAGATGGCGGCCTCTACAATGCTCAGAGATTGAAGGTCAAGACCAAAATTAGGAGGGTATTGATCAGAGAGTTGCTTTTCGCAGATTATGCTGCAATGATGACCCACTCTGAGGAAGAATTGCAATGTCTACCATATGCATTCTCCAATGCTTGTTCTGAATTTGGTTTAACAATTAGCAAAAAGAAGACACAGATTAGTGTTAAATAGCAAATTATCCCTAGATCAGGAAGTCAACATCCGGATTGGTAAGGCAGCAACAACAATGAACAAGTTAAGAAAACGAGTCTGGGAGAACAGGAAGATTACTGCCAAAACAAAAGTACTTGTCTATCAAGCCGGTGTCCTTAGTACTCATCTTTATGGCAGTGAAACCTGGACAACTTACTCACACCAAGAGAAACGTTTAAACAGCTTTCATGTGCGGTGTCTACGAAGAATTCTTGGTATTAAGTGGCAAGACAAAATCACAAATATTGAAGTATTGGAGATATCAGGTTGTATGACGGTTTATTCCATGCTCAGTATTCGTAGACTTAGATGGATAGGACATCTTAGGAGGATGGATGATGGTAGAATACCAAAGGATATCTTTTTTGGTGAATTACAGATGGGTAAGAGATCTCAGGGTCGGCCTCTACTACGATGCAAAGATGTGTGTAAGCGGGACATGACTGATAAATGTATTGATAATGCACATTGGGAGCAAGTCGCCGCTGAACTTGTTGTTTGGTGGACAAACATCAGAAATGGAATAAAGACAAAGTAGAAAATTATTGCAGATAAGTCACACACCGAGCGTGTGAGATGTAAGATGGTGCATGATGGTGGAAATGACCACGTGTTCACATCCACCCACTGTGAACGAACATTTACAGCGCGAATTGGCCTTATCAGTCACATTCACTACCGCCATAGGTAAAAGTTATTATGCCTGTTTAAAGCACAAACTATCGTCTGTTAAGACGGCAAGGTGCCAATGGGAGGCGTTCATCTATACACGTAAAGTCACACGACATTAAAATAAAATAATGTGCATCCACGCAATAATCATCATCATGCGCCATGCCGATAAGCGTGGGTGATCATGATTTGCAATCTCACAGGGACACCGGAATTGATCAGCGCTGTGTTCTTGACTCGACTATACCACGTGGCCACGTTACCCAGGTAATTAATTATTTGCCTTCCTCTTGTTCTCTTCCCCTCCCCCCCCCCTTTTTTCCCCGTCCCAGAGTTTGTCATTTGTCTTTAAGTTATCAAATTTATTTCTTCTCATAATGTGCCCAAAATAGTATGATTGTCTACGTTTACTTTCTCTAAACTTTTTTACGGTTTTCATTTGTTTCTTTTAGGACTTGGTCATTGATTTGTTTAACTGTTCATGGTATCCTTTGCATGTTCCTCACAAACCGCATTTCAACAACCATTAGATGTTTTTCAGCTTATCTGCTCATTGTCCTTGCTTCACGTGAATACAAAAGAATAAGTTCTATGTATCACTTAATCACTTTTCCTCTTTGCAATTTACATCGTTTTATTGGTCAGTATCTCTTCCATCTTGCAAAAGGTTACCTTCGCCATGGCGATTCTTCTTCTAATTTCTTCAAGACACATCCCATCAGATGTTATGACTGTTTCGAGGTAGATGTACAGATTCACTTGTTAAAGAATATTAAAATTTACCTGTATATTACATTGTAGCATTTCTTTCTCCCTAGTGCCGATCATAATCTCTGTTTTCTTACGTTTTAATTCTAAGTCTAGTTATCTACTTCGTGTACCAACCACATCTACGAAATGTTGTAGATCCTGCTCATTGTCTGCAACGAAGACTTTATCAACCGCATCATCATCATCATCAAGTGCCGTGCCGGCTGGCGTAGGCATTCATGGCTCTCCACAGATCTCGGTCTTTGGTTTTCTGGATCAACTCTGCTGCTGATATTCCTCCGTGCCATCGTCTCAATCCATCCAGCATCACTTCTCTTGGTCTACCTCTGCCTCTCTTCCCCTCGATCTTTCCAGTTGTTACGATGTTCTCCAATGCCTCTCTTCTCATCACATGACCGAAGAAAGATGTTTGTCTCTGTCTTATGCATAGCTTATGTTATTGACGTTACGCCCCCCCCCCCCCACCCCCATTTGACAATGGACAATATACACGTTACAACTCCATCGGCAACTGAAATTCATCATCATCATCAAGTGCCCTGCCAGCTGACGTAGGCGTTTTTGACTCTCCACAGATCTCGATCTTTGGTTTTCTGGATCAACTCTGCTGCTGATATTCTTCCATGCCACCGTCTCAATTAATTCAGCATCATTTCTCTTGGTCTGGTTCTGCCTCTCTTCCCCTCGATCTTTCCAGTTGTCACGATGTTCTCCAATGTCTCTCTTCTCATCACATGACCGAAGACAGATGCTTGTCGCTTTCTTATTGTTGTATATAACGTTCTAGTTTCATTAACCTCTTTCAGGCAGTAGTTGTTAGTTACTCTGGCAATCCAAGGAATTCGCAACATTCGTCTCAGGAACCACTTCTATGTTACTCTTAATTTCTTCTTACTTTGTTCATTAACATTACAAGATTCACTGCCATACAGCAAAAATAGTTCTACATAGCATTTCAGCACTCTCTTTCTTACATTCAATGATAGTGACTTATTAAAATTGGAAAAAAAGAAATCAGACGTAAAGGGATAAGCACAATTTATAAATTAGGAAAGTTACCGACACACAATTCATGGTACATGCGATTCTAACCATCAGCTTTCTTTGGTGATATTATGAAAATAGAGGGGAATTACATAATATCTCAACCACTGGAAAGATAAAAAAATAAGAGTGTTTGAGGCAGATCTAGAGAAATAATGAAATTATGCTTTGATAACTGAGACGGTGGATAGGGTTATATCATCAGCAGTGCTGTAACAGAATACAAAAGACCGAAACTTGTGGAGAGACATGAATGCCTACGCCAGCTGGCAGTGCCCTTGATGACGACAATGTGATTCTGATACATGCACATCTAGATCTTCATTGATGCTATGGAGTTCGTGCACTGTGCTAGGGTTATACTTGTGCTATTTATGAAAGGTGGGCGGATCACATATAGTGATATCCGTGTGAAAGGAATGTGATCCTTTACAAATCCAAACAAAGCAAATATGTCTGGATACATATATACATATAAACAATATGATCAATCTCATGAAGATTCATCACGTTTTCTCACCCCCACACTCTCTCTCCCTCTCTCTCTCTATCTCTCTCTCCTTTCTTTCTTATCTCTCTCTCTCTCTCTCTCTCTCGTTCTTCCTCTCTCTCTCTCTCCATCTCTCGCTTTCTCTCCTCTCTTTCTTCTCCCTCTCGTTCTTCCTCTCTTTTCTCTCTCTCTCTCTCTCTCTCTCTCTCTCTCTCTCTCTCTCTCTCTCTCTCTCTCTCTCTCTCTCTCTCTCTTTCTACAAGAAATCAAAGACATCACCAATCCCTACTCATATAATCGCAAATTATTCGAACACTATCTCAGTACGGATTATCCTCCCCCTTAATAATACAGATAATAATAATAATAATAATAATAATAATAATAATAATAATAATAACAAAAATCTAGTATAACAGCCAGTCCTTTTTTGGTAGGCCAGTATATTCCACATGGCAAATAACAAGTGTCAGACCATTATTTAATATTACTGAGTCGTGTAGTTTTGATGTTCGCATTTTGCCCATGCCTTTATAATGCATATCTTTTATATTGTTGCTGTTCTCTGTTAGCCTTGAATGATGTGTGGATGAAATAATGTATGAAAGAAGTGATAGAAGGACAGAATGTTAGACGGGCCTGCGTGCCCAATTCTTAACCCTTTGAAAATAAAGTTTGTTCGTTCGTTCTTTCGTTCGTTCGTTCGTTCTCTCTCTCTCTCTCTCTCTCTCTCTCTCTCTCCCTCTCACTCTCTCCCTCTCTCCCTATCTCTCTCTTCCTCCCTCCCTCCCTCTCTCTCTCTCCCTATCTCTCTCTCCCTCCCTCCCTCTCTCTCTCTCTCTCTCCCTCTCTCTCTCCCTCTCACTCTCTCCCTCTCTCCCTATCTCTCTCTCCCTCCCTCCCTCCCTCTCTCTCTATCTCTCTCTCTCTCTCTCTCTCTCTCTCTCTCTCTCTCTCTCTCTCGGATGCCGGCACTCTGCCGATGCAATTCATAATCCCGAAAAACGAATAAAATTTGTAATCCCTCAAACCGCATTCCAAACACATCTGCGGGCGACTTGGAAGCATCCCACCTTGCGTTGGTTTCCATACAGTGGTATGAATGCCGGTTGTTTAGAAAGCAATGGCAAATTACTGAACGTAAACCTGACCATGAATCACAAAAGGCTAACAAACGATGGGGTTGACTGCTATGCCCTGCAAAGGAAATGCAACTAACTGTTTTATACATATGAATCACGTGGTTTCAGTGGTCAGGTCCATACCTATGTAATATTATATTTTGTGCTATTCTAAATCAGTCATCACTAAGTTCACACGTACGCTCTGTTATACTGCTATTATATATTATTCAAGGCAGCTTCAAATGATAACGTTAAAAGTATTACAGATATTACAATAACTTCGCCATTTTCTTGTTACATTTCGATATTGTTGTTAATTATGTCAAGAGAGTTAAGGACGTGACACCACTGTGCAGATGAACACGGTGACGTCATAATGACAGTTTAAAGATGGCCGTATCACTTTTGACATGGACCAAAGAGAAGCAGCGTTCTGTTGTTCGTTTTTCTTTAATCCGTGAGGGGTGAAACCTATAGCAATTCATCGTTGAATGAAAGTCCAATATATGTATGCATGTCTCTCAGTCCAGCAAGTATATGAGTGGAGTTGAAAGTTTCAAAGCGGCGTGACTTCTATGACAGACTGTTCACGACAGGGTCAGTCACAATGAATAGTTACACCAGAGTCGAGATTTCTACTGGTATCCAAGCACTTTATCGTCGCTGGCGGAATTTCATTAAAAGTAGTGGTGACTATACCGAATATAATACAGTTTTGCAGAACTTGTTCAGGAAATATTCACCCACAAAAACATTTATTTTAGGTGTAGATGCAATGACCTCAGAGTCAAATAATGTCTTAATTTTCCTAGAAAATAAAACACTTACAATTTACACATGATGAATAGTTTGCGCAAACTGGATCAATACTAAATATTGTTTTGTAGAGACAACTTGACACTAGTGTGCTAAATGTAAATGTCATCAAATATAAGATTACGTTTATTGGGGAACACATGCACTGTAGAACAAACATGTCAAATATAATACACGACTTGTCGAATTCACTATCTATCTATATATATGTATATGTGTGTGTGTGTGTGTGTGTGTGTGTGTGTGTGTGTGTGTGTGTGTGTGTGTGTGTGTGTGTGCGCGCAGGGTACCTGTTCAGCACTTTCCCCTTTCCGCGCCCCGCACCTACCCCGTATCAGGCAGGGTTACATGAAGCCATGGTTGCATGTGTTGGATGAAATTGAAAAGCAGCCGACAGATAGGTGTAGGTTATGGTATTTCGTGTCACGACTATAGGCAGAGGATCTGGTTGTTTGAATGCAATGGCAACGATTTTCAGCCACTATGGTCACTGCTACGAATAAAGCAATGGTAAACTACCTTCTTTACGGATGCCACGACAATCATGTTTCGTCGCGAAGTTAATCTCACTGAAAGCTTTTGGAATTCATCTTGACACCTGAGAGACTGCTGCTAAAGACTGTAATTCGTGGCGTGCATCATTACATAAGGGTGCAGTCACTTGTGAGAAGCGATTAACAACCCACACAACTACGGCTCTCAACAATAACCACCGCTGACGAAGCAGGTTAGACGAGACCGAATTTGGAATTTTTTTTTGGAAAATTTGAATTGGTATTGGTGAAGCGACCAGGACTGCAAGAGCTGTGAAGAAAAGGCTTGACAGAAAAACCACTGCAGGAGATCCTCCTCCTGGAACGTCAAGTATTCTTTGCCCACATTTTCAAAGAAAATTTCGAGCCAAAATAGGCCTTATCAGCCATCCTAGAACTCACGGCTCCATACTTTCAACCCCACTGGATGAAATATATGGTCATCATCATTCTTGATGAACAGACAAAATAATATTTTTCAATATGAAAACATACTGACTAATAAAAATATGTCAATAGCAACGAGAAAAAAGAGTTGAAATGCCACATAGAACATGCATTTTGTATGGATGTGAAACATGGGCAATGAACAGACAAGCTTAAGAACATATAAGGGTGGTGGAAATTTGGATTATGAGGAAAATGCAAAGAATATCATGGACAGACAGAAAACCAATGAGCAAGTCCTATAGGAGGCACATGAAAACAGCAAACTGATTATAGCAATTAGTCGTAAATGATATGAAATAAAATAAAAAGCAGAGGCTGCAGCAGGATATAACAATATTAATTGCAAACATTTAAGTATATTTAGCTCCTACGAAAAGAAAAGACATACTAAACACAGACACGATGTGCATACCTTACAAAGAACTCCATACACAGGTGAAAACGAAGTGTGTACTTCAGTATTATATATTTATTGATTGTTTCTCATTTTTGATAAGTCACACTTTGATTTCACCTGAGTATGGAGTTCTTTGTAAGGTATGCACATCGTGTATGTGTTTAGTATGTCTCTTCTTTTCGCAGGAGCTAAATATACTTAATTGTTTGCAATTAAATTAGACGTAGAGAGTCAAAAAGTGTGGGCACGTTATGAGACGAAATAAATTGAAGAACTTGGTGACAACCGGCAAGATTAAGGGGGGAAAGCACAATGGGAAGGCAAAGACGTAAATATCTGGATGGCTTGACCACGTGGCATGGTCGACACTTAGCTGATCCATGAATCTGATAATCAAGTACGATTGCTAAACATGATAATCCACGTTTATATATAAGTAGAGAGAGACAGTGCTAGAGAGAGAGAGAGAGAGAGAGAGAGAGAGAGAGAGAGAGAGAGAGAGAGAGAGAGTTAGAGAGAGTTAGAGAGAGAGAGAGAGAGAGAGAGAGAGAGAGAGAGAGAGAGAGAGAGAGTTAGAGAGAGTTAGAGAGAGAGAGAGAGAGAGAGAGAGAGAGAGAGAGAGTTAGAGAGAGTTAGAGAGAGTTAGAGAGAGAGAGAGAGAGAGAGAGAGAGAGAGAGAGAGAGAGTTAGAGAGAGTTAGAGAGAGAGAGCGAGAGAGAGAGAGAGAGAGAGAGAGAGAGAGAGAGTTAGAGAGAGTTAGAGAGAGAG